>WFMF01000052.1:411426-514776 GCA_011033025.1 Beroe forskalii | reverse complement strand
AAAAACCCTATCTACAACCTTATTTACTACCTCTGTTATTTACTGATGAACACATAGCAGTGACACCCCAAAGTGAGATGAGTGAGTGAAATGAATAAGCCAGAAAGAAACGAGTTGACCCTCTTGCTCAGAACACAGATCAGGAGGGTCTACCTGGGTTACTTTGTCAGGTAAACACTGTGTATTGAATGGCAGTTACCAGTGGGGAGGACCCATACTGTCTTGGACTCACCATCTTCACTGGGTTATGATACTAGGGGGTGCAGCCGCAGCTTCAAGGGTGCGAAAACAGACTATGGCAACAGTATACAATGTACACAGGAGAACAGTGTTCCTGTGTACGAGGGTGTCTTGGATGTGAAAAGGAACAATGCATGAATGGCATGAATCAAACCCTTCACACATGCTAATCTACTGACAGTTTCGGAAAATTATTCTGTCTTCAGCATCTCCATTTGGATGTTAGCCATCCTGTCAATTGGATCATAAAAGTTGAAATAAATCAAATAATGGATTGAACAGAAAGTGTCAAATAATGGATTGAACAGAAAGAAAATCATTTGAGACAATGATCTGCAAGACCTCTCCAACTCTGTATTTCAAATACAAATTACAAAATAATCTGCTAATTTTAGCTTGAGTGGAATGATATTTTGAATAGAATAGAATTGAAAAATTTTGATTCAAATATTCAAATCAAATCCACTATATATATCCCTGTAGTGAATCTGAGTGATTGAAATTGATTTATTCCTAAAAAATGTTGTGGACCAAGAAGACATTTACTTGACAATGCCAACACAATACTATAATCTCCGATTTGAATGGAATGAAATGGACTTGGTGAGAGAAAGGAGGCAGAAGAACTAAACATCAACTACAGAGTTAGTCTGGGCATAATATTTCTATTGTATTTAAAAATGTGTTGAACTTGATTTCTTTTAGCATTGACTGAGGGGGACCCCATAGTAAAACACTAAGAATGCAAAAATGGGATCAAATCAGATATACTCTACACCACTGATTTACTGCCAGTTTCGAGAATACAACTTTTAAAATGATTATATTATTTCTCGTCTTCAGAAAACTCCATTCGGTGATATAAAGCACCTTACTCAAATTTGATTGTAAATGGTAGTATTGTTAAGTTTAAAAAATAAAATCAAACAAATGTCAAATATTTTATTATTTGTACATTAATCTTGCCAGACGTTGCCTGGCCCCCTGCGCGCGCCAAGCGCGCGCGCCCCGACTCGCAGATTCGGGCAGGCAACGTCTGGTCAGTCTCCCATATAAACGGGAACTTTCATTATTTATGACAATGACGTCACTCAGAAAAATATAATTAAGCGCATCTAGCGCTTTAAGCAGTAAGGTTAGGGTTACGTTCTGCCGTTCTGGTTAGGGTCAGGATTTGTTAGGTTTAGGATAAGGATTAAGGTTAGGGTTTTGGTTAGGGCATGGGCAATGGTTAGGTTTAGGATACAGAAAAATTGACGTTTAGATCTGTGACGTCACTCAGAGCTGTTTATATGGGAGACATACCCAACGTCTGGCCTGGCAAGTTTTGCGCACAGAGTGCGCGGCGCGGCAAGCTGCGACGCCCCTGGTTTTGCTAAACACGTATATCCCTGTGTGGCTCGCGCGGCGCGCTTCCCCAGCACAGTGTGTCCCGTAGGTAAGCGCACGGCGCGTACGCACACCTATGCGGACTTAGGAACCCCTGGTTAGGGGAAGCGAACGACCTCCTAAGCCCGCATAGGTGTGTGTACGCGCGCAACGCCGCGCAAACAGGGATATACGTGTTTAGCAAGCCAACGCGAACGACAGACTTGTCAGGCGTTGCCTGACCCCCTTGCGCGGGCCACGACTCACAATTAATTTAAAATTTGAAATAATGGGTCGATCAGGTCCGACGCCGTCAGACAACGACAGACAAGGGAAAAACATTTTATGTATTCAGTATAAATAAAGCAACCATTTCTCTTCCCCTAACCAGGGGCGTCGCGCACTCCGTGCGCGAAACCAGGGCGCTGGTTAGGGCAATCATTTCTCAAATTAACCAAAATTCCAAAACATTGAACTGGACACAAATCAAATGACTATTTAACACTTTACGAATTGAATATGAATATGTAATAGATGTAGAATACAAAACAATCAAAATTAAAGCTATAGCAGATCACTGTCAAATGATTATCACCCACCAAAGGAAACATTTCATAATATCTATTTATACGATTACATTACAAAATTACGATATCCTTTGTTAATTAAATCATATGATACGTAAAATTAAAGAGTCAGTTTATCAACGATTTGCCTGATGGTATAAAAGGTGTCTCCAAAATATTTGCTGATGATTTAAAAATTGTTGCCAATGCTGATAACTTAAATGTAACCAGTGCTGATTTGAAATCTTTAGAATGTTGGGAGGAAACCTGGCTTCTCAAATTTAATGTTGATAAATGTAAAGTGATGCACATTACTGTGAATGATAACCCAAAAAATGAGTATGTTTTAGATGGTAAGATCTTGCAAGAAACTCTAACTGAAAAGGATCTGGGTGTTTTAATGAATAATAACTTGCAGTGGGACTGTAATATTGATAAATGTATTAAGGAAGCAAATAGAACCATTGCATGGGTAGGAAGGAATGTTATCTCTAAAGAAAGTGAAATAATGTTAAGAATATATAAGGCAATAATTAGACCAAAGCTTGAGTACTGTGTGCAGCTTTGGTGTCCAACTGCTCACTATGGGAATTGGACTACCATCCTTGAATTAGAAGGTGTTCAGCGTCGCTTCACAAGGCTTATAAATGGCATTGGTACACTTCCCTATAGTGAACGTTTGGACAGACTTGGTTTAACAACATTGGCTGAAAGAAGAATAAGAGGTGACCTCATAGAAACATTTAAAATGGTTAATAATCAAGTTGAATATGGCAAGGGTTTGTTTAAACTTGGTAGAAGTAGAAGGAATCTGTTAACTCATAAGACAGCTAATGTTAATTTGTCAAAGGATATATGCAAATTGTCTGACAATTTTATTTCTGAAAGAGTCCGGCAATTTTGGAATGATTTACCTAAATCAGTGAGAGATGTTTCCACTGTTGATAATTTCAAAGCTAGTCTGGAGTGTTATAAAAATGATGCAAAGTGTCTTAGCCCTAGCAACTTTTGGTATGTATCTACACAAGTTCTAGAAAAAATAGAAGGGAGCAGTTATTTGTCAAATAAGATGAAGTTTAACCAGTATTTGAGGAAAAATCCTTTTGTGGCCAAGAAGAAGGGCATCAACATCAACTCTTCATAGTTGTTTTTCCATAATTACATAACTTTTTATCATGTTTTTCAGGCTTGATTTTGACAGCTTTAAGTTATTGGACGCCTGTGTTAAAGGGTGTGTTTTTTTTTATTGAAAGCCAATTTATGTTTACTAGTGAATTGAAGTGAGATGGTTCAATACCATTATGTTTTTATTATTATTATTATTATTATAAGTCTGTTGTGGTTATGGACACCTCAAATGTGTATAACTCATTTATATACCTGAACTGAAGTCTTGCAGATTGAAGACTTGAAGATATCACTCTTTATTATGTAGACAAATAAACAGATAGAATTATATGGAACAATCATCCAACTCAACCATGTTATTCAGTGGGATTTTATTAATTATTAATGGCCTTTAAATTCTTTTAATTCTATATTGATAGGCCTCTCTCATAGTAGTAACGCTTTTTATGGCCCAATTGATAATGGGGGGTTTCTGACCAGTGACCACAGTGGCTCATAAAAAACTTGCTTTTCATTGCTTCACACAGTGTTATTTCGTCAATTATGTTTGACTTAATTTCATCATCAAGGGGTCTCTTTCACAAGTAAAAGGATCTTTTATTGACTACTCTGTATCATTGGTGTATCATTACTTTTGGATGATGGATGAATAAATGCTGCTTGATGAGGGTTGAACACTTTTGATTTATTGCAGATTGAGCAAAAGAAGCTACTCATGAAATTTAGAATAAAACAACCAAACCTTTTATTGGTGATTGAGTATAGTATAGGATTTGCTGCTGAGTTGATGAATATGCAGTGAAAAGCCATCAAATCCAATACCAGTGGTGTTTGTGGGTTCTTGGCTTTAACCACTGTGAATATAATGTAAGGAACCCAGCTTATTATGAAGATGCCAGACAATGCACAGACCATGAGGAGTGCTTTATATGTTGATGATGATTGAGGGTTGCTCTGCTTTCTGCTGCTTCTGATGGCAAATGTAGACAGTATGAAGTTTTCAACTGTGATGACCACCAGAGGGATTATTACAATGATGATCAATGCCAACTTGAGAAACTTTTCTGCAGAAAGATTTACATATATACTAGACATGCATTTTGCATTTGAAGAATCAAAGGAAGATGTAGACTTGAAAGCTAGAGAAATAATGGTACCTGCTGTGCCTAACACCCACATTGCCACTGACAAAACTCTGGCAGAAGACACAGAAATCCTATAGAATGGATTAATCACAAGTCTTACTCTATAAGATGTTATCAGGAAGACTGTTAAGGCATTCACTGAACCAGGAATGAAGCTTAACTGAGCATTCACAAAGCAGTATATGTCTCCAAGGACCCAGCTTCCTGCACAATAAGTTACTGTCTGTGGAAAGATCACAAACAATGTGTATAGAATATCAGCTGCAGCTAGACTTTGGACAAAAATTAAGGATGCTTTGTCAAGTTGTATAGCATTGTATTTCATCGATGAGAAGAGAACTATAGCATTTCCCAATAGCCCAAAGAGAGTCATGAGGAGAGAATAAAGGCCCAGAGGAATTGTCTGGGATTCTGTGAAGTCTATCTTCATTTCATCAAACGAGTCATTCATTTTGTGCTGTGAAGTTACAATGTTACAATACTAAAATGTTTAAAATCATCATTTCATCGAATAGGTACTCACATTCAAACCTGCATTCTAAATAGTTGACTTCATCATACTACACTATCATTAAAATCAACTGCACCATAATTTATCAATGGCTAACTAGTCATAACTAGTTATATTGTGACTTGTAAAAGCAAGGGAAGGAATAGGAAAGCAACAAGTTAACTAGAGATGGCTAAGGTATTTAAAGGTATCAGTAGCGATCATGTGGCATGCAAAAGATATTCAGAAGTTGACGTTGAGTAGGCCCCTGATAAGCTAATTCGACCAATAGGTTTTTTACTCATGGGTTATTCAATAACATCCTATTCCTCAGTGGTGAGTGGAAGTGAGTGCTTTGCTTATCAGGTCAGCTGTTTGTGATTGGTCATTTTAGGGAAAAACTGGTCACTGGAATATGTATAATGAATGATTTAACCTGCATACTCTGCGGACAGTTACAGAATAATATCATATTATCATAACATAGCATGACTTAATGAAAATATTATTTTTCTGTTATAATGTTTCATTTACAGCAGAGTCTGTGGACTTTGGTAATGATGTATGCAAATTGCAAATGATTGATGACTGTCATAATATCATTATTTGCAGTCAGTTATAAAGTATGATGAAGCAATGAATTTTTTATATAATTTGTATGTATTTTGGCACCTGTTGCACTGTGCTGCATGTTAGTATGTTAGGCCTGGTTGATGAATTACTGTTTCAGAATGACTTATAGTTCACTGACTGAACCCTAATTGGTATGATGATGTACTGGATTTGCAATTAATACTGATGACAGGGAACGAAGTAAGTATATGAAATGATATTTATTTTTGTCACAGTTTTCCAATTTTAATAACTTATACAGATTCGCCAGAGACTTTTAATAGGTTTAAGTTTATAAATTTTAAATTGCTTCCCAGAACATAAACTTAACCACTTACCGAGAAAATTACCACCTTTCAGAAAATTGAAACTCCCATGCTCAAATCCGTCAAAATTTTAATGGCATATTATCATGAAACAACAGGTGTACGTGTTTAGAGGTATTTAATCATTTAAATTCCTCGCAGGAAATAGAAGATAACTCCATCAATAGTGGCACTGTTGAAGTGAGTGATCCAGAAAGCGACAAATCAATCACCTTAACTTGATGATAGGAGTTGTGATGGTTTGATATTTCCAAGTCTGAGAAAAGTAATCATTAGAAATGAATAACCCCACCAATGTAATGGAGCAGGATATCAGATCATTGACTTGGAGAGCAATCCTAAAGAACTGAACTGTCTAGTGATGATATAAATAAAACTGCTCTCATAGCTGATAGCCCCACAGACAACATCAAATCTGATATCAGTAATGAGAACAGCAACGAAAACAGGAAAACAACGACCTCTCGTGCGCCCCCAGAACTAAGCCTGTCATGCATGCTCCTCAGAAAAACCTCTGTGCAGAACACCAGACCTGCCCTGAGGAATCAGTGAAGATGGACTGCAACGAGTGCTTTAGCCCTACCTGTCCACTACCATCTCCCAGATATTCGCCCCTGCAGGTGTCCAAATTATCAGTTTTTCATCCATTACTCTGTTCCTGAGCAATTTAGGGCATATGTTTATCAGTAAAGTATAAACATGGTCATTGCAATTCGTTTGCACAGACGTTCCTGGGTCATACGACTTTTGGGTCCCCATTGAACTTTGGAAACGGAAAAGAGGCACAAGAGGTAGGTGATATGCATCACAGGTGCCCAAAATCAGTTGTTCGCTCATACCTCTGTTCATATATTATCTTTATTACAAGTCGTATATAAACATGGTCATTAGATTTTGCACCCACAACGAAGCCTCTACGATCTTCTTGGGGCCAAGATACAAAAATTGCCTCCTGCTATGCCTTGTGGAACTAGAGTACCAAGAAAACACTTTTCGCCCATAAATTTTTCCTGACCATCATCTTAGGGCAAATGTTTATCAATAAAGTCGTATATAAAATGACTATTGGTGATTCATTAGCGCCCAAAACGAACTCTACGATTTTCCAGGGCCAGATACAAAAAATAGCCTCCATATACTCGCCGGGTGCCCAAAAATCAGTTTTTCGCCCACAACAATCTTCATATTTTAGGGCATATCTTTATTAAATAATTGTCTAGAAACATGACCATTGCGCCGTTTGTTTCCAAAACGAACTCTCTACGACCTCCTCCTGAGCCAAGGTTATGAAAATAATAAGCCTCGCACGAGCCTTAAAAAGGCGTGGTCAATATCGACTTATGCCGTCGAGATCAGATGCCGACCAAGCTAATTGATTCTACATGATCTGAAGGTCTAGGCAACCGTCGAGAAATCGCTTTAAACACGGGTTGCTATCGATTTTCGAAAATCACCAAAAATTTGCTCGGTATATGGCTTAAAACTGTTTTTCGGTCATAACTTTTTCTGACTCATTTTGGTATACTTCTTCAACAATTGTGTAGAAACATGGCCATTGTTTCGTTTGCGCCCAAACGAACTCTCTACGATCTTCCTGAGCCAAGTTATGAAATACTGCTCAAGCCTGAACCTTAAAAAGGGGGCGTGGACAATATCGACTTGGCGCCATCGAGATCAGATGTCCTGACCGAGCTAGATCGATTCTACATGGTCTAAAGGCCTAGTAACCGTCGAAAAATCGCTTTTAACACGGGTTGCTAACGGATGGACCTTACGTCTTGGACTAAAGTGCAAACTGAAATAATTTTTTTTCGAAGCTTGAAGCCAATTTTGGAGATAAATTCCCCAGCTAAAAATCCACTTTGCTTTACGGATGGGAGTATCTGGACATCACTGATACCAACTGTAATCCCTGCAGCTGAACCCTAAATCCCTGCTGAAAAACTAAATTACATGTGCACCAAATCAATCAACTTCATTCAATTAACTGCTTCACATAGAAAATCCTTGATCTAGTGAGAAAATAACAATATTTTTGTTATACATGCCCATAATGGTGTATAGTTTGAGGTTTGGATTTGTTATTCATTCGTTTAAGTGTGTCAATGATCAATCTAATAACATCGAACAAGGCTCATACACTGCATTTGTTTAATAAACCTGGACATCAATATATAGCACAGATAACCTAATCATGATATTAACGAAGTGAAATGCTAGGTGAGGACATTTGAGGGGTCTCTGCCCTCTGAACAACATAAGATATATTGACTCTGTTACATGTCCTCTGAATAATACAAAACGTTAATAACAGAATATTACAAGCAGAAGGAGAAGAAGATATTACAAGCAGAAGATATAACATAAAGCAAAACTAAAATCAATAAAACTATTAAATCTATATATAATAATAATAATAATAAAAACATAATGGTATTGAACCATCTCACTTCAATTCACTAGTAAACATAAATTGGCTTTCAATCAAAAACACACCCTTTAACACAGGCGTCCAATAACTTAAAGCTGTCAAAATCAAGCCTGAAAAACATGATAAAAGTTATGTAATTATGGAAAAACAACTATGAAGAGTTGATGTTGATGCCCTTCTTCTTGGCCACAAAAGGATTTTTTCCTCAAATACTGGTTAAACTTCATCTTATTTGACAAATAACTGCTCCTTCTATTTTTTTCTAGAACTTGTGTAGATACATACCAAAAAGTTGCTAGGCTAAGACACTTGCATCATTTTTATAACACCAGACTAGCTTTGAAATTATCAACAGTGGAAACATCTCACTGATTTAGGGTAAATCATTCCAAAATTGCCGGACTCTTTCAGAAATAAAATTGTCAGACAATCTGCTAATATCCTTTGAAAAATTAACATTAGCTGTCTTATGAGTTAACAGATTCCTTCTACTTCTACCAAGTTTAAACAAACCTTTACCATATTCAACTTGATTATTAACCATTTTAAATGTTTCTATGAGGTCACCTCTTATTCTTCTTTCAGCCAATGTTGTCAAACCAAGTCTGTCCAAACGTTCACTATAGGGAAGTGTACCAATGCCATTTATAAGCCTTGTGAAGCGACGCTGAACACCTTCTAATTCAAGGATGGTAGTCCAATTCCCATAGTGAGCAGTCGGACACCAAAGCTGCACACAGTACTCAAGCTTTGGTCTAATTATTGCCTTATATATTCTTAACATTATTTCACTTTCTTTAGAGATAACATTCCTTCCTACCCATGCAATGGTTCTATTTGCTTCCTTAATACATTTATCAATATTACTGTCCCACTGCAAGTTATTATTCATTAAAACACCCAGATCCTTTTCAGTTAGAGTTTCTTGCAAGATCTTACCATCTAAAACATATTCATTTTTTGGGTTATCATTCACAGTGATGTGCATCACTTTACATTTATCAACATTAAATTTCAGAAGCCAGGTTTCCTCCCAACATTCTAAAGATTTCAAATCAGCACTGGTTACCTTTAAGTTATCAGCATTGGCAACAATTTTTAAATCATCAGCAAATATTTTGGAGACACCTTTTATACCATCAGGCAAATCATTAATATATAGTATAAATAATAAAGGTCCTAATATTGAACCCTGTGGGACACCTGATTTAACGCTTTTAGAATCAGAATATTCTCCTCTTACTACAGTTTTCATAGTTCTGTTAGACAAAAAGTCCTGAATTATAGCCAAGGTTTTCCCACTAATACCGAATTTTTCTAATTTGATAAGGAGCCTATAGTGGGGTACAGAATCGAAAGCTTTCATGAAATCAAAAAATAACACATCTACAGGTGAACCTTCTTCAAGTAAATTAATTATAGTATCCACAGTTTCTAACAGATTCGACAAACAAGACTTCTTAGGAACAAATCCATGTTGATCATCAGAAATATTACTTTCAACAAATTTCAAAATATGATCTCTCACTAATTTTTCATACACTTTGCATAAAATACATGTTAGGGATACTGGCCTATAATTATATGGATCATTCCTTGAATCCTTCTTATGGAGTGACACAATGTATGCTTCTTTCCAAATCTCAGGGATTTTTGCTTCCTTAGCACATTTATTAAACAGAGCAGTTACAACTTGAACAAATTGATCATTTTCAGCCAATGATTTCAATAGTTTTGGGTGTACACCATCAGGCCCAAAACTCTTATAAACATTTAGAACTCTCAATTCATTATACACATCATTAAAATTGATTTCTATGTCATTACATTTGGTAACATTTCTTGTATTATCATAACAAGCCTTTGGCAGTGGACCATTTGGCTCTTCAACAAAAACTGAACTAAAAGCATCAGCTAAACAATCAGCTGTTTCCTTATCATTGCAAGTACGAGAGCCATCTGATCTTACCAGGTTTGTTATGATATCTTTGACTTTGTTCCGTGACCTCAAATATGAAAAGAATGCACGAGAGTTATACTTAAGATTCTTGGTTACCTTTTTCTCATACTTAACCCTAGCTTCACATTCCAAATTTTCAAAAATCTGTTGTTTTTCTAGTGCTATGTTCCAATTTCTTATGGTTGGACTTAAATCAAACTGATTCCAAGCTTTGTTCTTACCTCTAATTGCTCTTTTCAAAGAACGATTAACCCAGGGAGTATTATAATTGTCATCAATATTGTCCTTTCTCATTTTCAATGGAATTCTATTAGATAAGTCATTCAAGTTTTTCATAATACTAGTCCAAACATCATTAACAGAAATATCATCAGAATCAAGGTTTTCAATATCCCAATTTATCTCTTGTGACCATTGTAAGATTTCTTCTGGGGTGACTTTAGACCAATTTCTTCTCTCTTCATTAAGGGCTTTGTTTGCTTCCAAACTTGTAGAGTGGGAAACATTCAGCTCTGTAGTGAAAGTGGCATGATCGCTTTTACCAAGATGGGGACCAAGTTTGAACTCATTCACAAGACTTTCTTCAGTGAATAGCAATTGATCTAGTAGACTTTCATTCATGATACCACTGATCTTATCAAGACGGCAACGAGTTCTTTCAGTTGTGAGCAACCATGATAACCCTAGCTCATGAATCATATCTAAATAACTCCTTTGCCTACAAATCAGAGCGTTAGTAGAATCAATGGGACTGTTCATGATTGTACCTGAAACCCATGAAACATGAGAGAGGTTGAAGTCTCCATAGCAGAACTTTGCAATGCAAGTATCATCTTGAAAGATGTCCCTCATGAAATTAAGAAGTTTTGTGTCCTGTTTTTCATTCAATGAGGGTGACCTATAGACACAAACTATCATTACTTTACCCATATCACACTCCAAAGAGACACCAACAGAGTCTGGGCCCTGCACTATATCATGAACTACAAATTGTTGTCTAACATAAATCACAGATCCTCCACAATCACTTACTGAGTTTTTAGCCATTGTTCGATCTAATTTGAAATCTCTATCCCCACGATAACAGTTGTATCCTGGAATTTCATACTCAGCACTCCTTAGTTCTTCATTGAAATGTGTTTCTGAAACACACATAACATCATAACAATCACTTGATGACAGCTGTTTTAGTTCAGTCAATTTGTTAGTGAGGCAACAAGCATTGGTGTAGAAGACTTTTAAAACACTATTTCTATTCTTGAGGACAGTCTTATCTAGAGTTGTTTTGGGGTTGCTGATGCTTTCAACCTTTCTCTGCGCTGCTGTCTCAGTAAAAAATGGGTATGCCTGTCTGTTCGACATAAGTCAGCATTTATCCATGATTCTGTGCCCTCCACATGGTAGCCACGTCCATAGTCATGCCAATATTGAGCAGTTTCTTCATCTCTCATGATCACAACAAGTGGTCTTGCACAATCGACACCTTCTGAAGTTTTAACAATTGAACCAGTCCTGAAGCAAGTTCTTATGTCTCTCTTGTCCATGCCCATATTTTTCAATAGGTAATTAATATCATGATTGATCTTTTCCTTGCCAGTTAATGTACTCTTTGGCTCAGGGATTTTGTTGATGATAATGTTACATTTTCGTTTCTCTCTTTCCACTTGATCAACATCAATTTTTTTACAGACTTCACCTATCACAATATTTGATGCTGTTGCTTGTTTAACATCTTCCATCATTTTCTTTTGCACTTCATGTGACCTACCAACAGTTACCTCAGCAAATGTCTTCACAGATTCGTTGGTTTTCTTAGAAACCTGCTCAACTAACCCTTGAGTTGCCTTACCAACTGCTTCCTGTGTTGCAGAAACCACCAATTCCTTAATTGTGGTAGAACAAGCATGTTCAACCTCTTCTTTTACAATAGCACGAAAATCAACATCTTTTTTTCTTGCCTGAGCAAACAGGGGTTTGAAGCATTGAAAACATTTCCAGCCAACAATCTGCTCAACGCTAGCTTGCCTGAGGCCATTTAAACCCACGCAATTACAATGGAACCACTGTTCACATGATTGACATGATATCAAACATGATTCTGCATCATCTTTCAGGCATGGACACTGACCTTTATCAATAGCAGCCTTTTTACCAGCTGGTGATCTTCCTGAGGGTGACTTTAAACTGTATCTTCTCAATGGTCTTTTCAATGAGAATTCAGTCTCACCTCGAGAAAAGCCACAGTCTGAAGTATATCCATTCACCTCACTAACATCCTTATCTTTCAGTACAGTATCTATAACATGCACATCACTAGAATTGACAATCATGATCGGAAAAATCCAACAACAAAAGAGCAACAAAATTTATCATGTATAGCAATCGACGAACGTTATGGCAGCCTAGGAAACTGAAAGTGAAATGTTATAAAAAGAGACATTTAATAAATTATTAAATGTGAAAGTGCAATGTAATAAAATATAAAAGAGGCAAACAAAGTTTGCTCTCCTCAAACTACATACTAAGGAATATGTCATTATGTCATATGTTCACAAATTTTTTTATCATGTTTGGTACATTATATCTGTACTGTGCCATGATACCTGGAACTGGATACTAGAAAACAATTAAGTTTATTAAATATACACTAGAGCACACGAACGTTGAAAAACGTAGGGAACTTATATTGCGCGCACATTGTACTTCCTAAGCCCGCATAGGTGTGTGTACGCGCGCCGCGCAACGCAGACAGGGATATACGTGTTTAGCAAACATTGTACCTCTATGGGCTTAAGAATTGCAATTGCAAATTACGCTTATTGCCGTGCATACGCGGCTCGGGAATCGCGAAATTATAAAACACTCCATGCAGGGCGTGAAATTCATTTTATATAAATAAGCAATGCTGCAAGGCAACTTTTTTCCCCTAAACATGTACAATGTACATGTGTAACTTCCGTGACCGTTGGGGCGGCCAGTACACACACCAATGCGGGCTTATGAAGCAACTTTTAAAACTGATTTGTTTTGGCCGAAGCAAAAATGGCTGGCCCTGGCTAACGTGGGGCAAATTGATCGTGATTGAGGTCAATCTAATTGGTTAAACAAATTCTTGTTTAAACAAATTAACAAATTCCTGGTTCAACAAATTCCTTGTCAGACGAAGGCGAAGGGGTTAGACAACGTCTGTCAACAAATTCCTGGTTGAACAAGTTCTCGGTTAAACAAATTCTTGGTTGAACAAATTCTTGGTTAAACAATTTCTTAGTTAAGCAAATTCTTGGTTGAACAAATTCTTATTTGCTTATTGCTCCTATTTCGTTCTATGAGTATGAAATGTTTCAAAATGTTATCAATAAATGGACACCTATGCTCATGGCTGAATGATGTAATTTTGTGAAGTTTGTCGTGGAATCGTGTTTCCGAAAAGCAAAATTTTTTAAACTTCATACTTTAACTTCATACTTTATTGGATAATGCTAAGATTTGTGATGGTTCATCATCATAAACTTGATACCATACTATACTACTGTTAAGGTAGGTTTTAGTAGCTATTTCAGGTTATAAGGTGTGGAATTGAATGATGTAGTTTGTTAGTTTCAATATTTGCAGACCCATTCATGTTACATCATTGTAAAACCATTATATTATTATTATTATTATAGAATCCTTGATCTGGCAAGCAACTAAAATTTTTGTGTAGTGCTGAGGGGCTGGTTAAATTTTTTGTCCATAAGGCCAGTTAAAAAGGCTGGTTAAAAAGTCTTTTTTAAAAAGGCTGGTAAAAAGTCTTTTTTAAAAAGGCTGGTAAAAAAAGTCTTGTAGCCTGCTAATTAAAGACCAATGAGATAAATCTCTTCTTTGTAGAACAAATACAGTCATCTTTGTAGTCAATAAGATAAATCAGAACTAAAATTTCAATTCCCTCAAGAGAGGATTGTAATCAGAAGCTTTCAAAAATCTTGTGATTATTGTCATCTCTGTTTTAATGTTTTGATCCTTCTCCCCCTTCTTTCTTTCTAGCATAATTATTTAAAGAAAATATCATATAGGTAAGGATGGCTGGTGTTACTTCAAGGCACATCTCCCATGATCCAATTAGTAATCTCAAAATCAAGATCCATCTTAAGAGGCTTACATCATCATCTGTAATTGGGAGCATTGGAGATGCTTTTGCCAACCCAACAAGTACAGGTAGGTAATATGTCTACCATAGCTTTTTACATTGGTTGAAGGTTATTCCTGAATTTAATTTACTGAATTTAATTTTGAAGTTTGTAGAATTGTTAATGAGAATGAATCTAGATGCTTCTTAGTTTTAGAGAATTCCCTCACTAATTTCATTTTTAGGTATTCACAAAAAATATATACATAAACATGGATATATTTTTTGTGTTTTAACAGTTTGTTGAATTTTGCATGGTAGGTACACTACATGGAGTTCCTGAAGAAGAGATTCTCATGATCTTGAAAATATCAGTAGAATAGTGGTGTATAGTTTGTGTGTTGGATTCCTCTAATTCCTGAATCAATGATCAAGCACATGACATGAGGCACAGTAATCAACCAATTTTTTTTGTCCTGCTCAAAAAACAACAAATGTATGGAAAATAATGAGTTAGTTATAGCATAATTATTTGCATCTAGATCATGGGTAAATTTTATGGTTTTGATTTATTGTTAAGGATGTGGAGGTACTATGATTTCGTCATAGCTTATTATCATTTGCCAACTTTTTGAAAATTATTTCCTTTTATCACATATAGTCCTTTATTGCCCAGGTCAGGACATTGAATTGGTTCCAAAGGGTGAAGAAGTTGGGGCTGCAGAAGAAGCTGTAATCAGTTGGCAGGAAAAGCTTCTAAGTCAACGTGAAATTCTGAAATATGGAGATGCTAACAATTGCACCACTGTTAGAGATCGACGATATCACAGGTGAGATATTTATAGATAACTCTCTCATTTTTGTGCCAGGCAAAGTGATCATTCTAAGATTCATGCATTGCATAAACGTATGAGGGTCTGGGGACTGGGGTGATGCCCCAGCGCCAAGTTTGGCCACAGCCCATCAAACAAAGAAATTTCCTCCAAATTTGGGGACTCTGGGTGACCTTTTTTCAGACTCCTTTCCATTACATTACTGCTTTCCTATATATGTTTTGTGTACCCTGCACCCCTATAATGATTGCCCCCATTGTTTTGGACATTTTGTGACCACGATTATCTTTTCCTCAAATGATTCAAAAATTACGGCACATTCAGTAGCATAGCTAGAGTTTGAGGTCAGGGGCACTTTGAAGTTTCAAGTCATGTGATCATATGCAATGGAGTGCCCAGTAGTATTTAAACATGTTGAGTTGATTTGGGATTGATTTCCCATTGTCAAATACTTACTGACTTCAGTAAATTACTGGCTTCAATATAGATCTAGGTACTGAATACCCATATCAAAGAGGGGGGGGGTGTCACTGTCCCAATTGTCCCAAACTCAAGAAAAAGTGGATTGGGACAGGGACAATTGGGACAAATGGGACATTTGGGACAAATGGGACAGAGAAAATGGAACAAATGGGACTCAAAAAAGTGAATGCCGACTGGGACAAATGGGACATTTGGGACAATTGGGACAAAAGTGAAAGAGTCAAATGGGGCTCAAATTATGGTTTTTTGAGCAGTAGTTTAGTGTTTTTGTCTCAAACCCTGTTACATTATAGCAGCACTTGCTGCGTTGCAACTGCCACTGTCTTTATCCTATCATACTTTTTGGGATAGGGAAGTGGAAACACTTGACCACTGCAAACAAACACAACCTTAATATGTACTTTCTACTGTAGTGTGAATATCACTTTCATTTAAATGATAGAAAAACTTGGATCAACGTAAAAAATGATAAATGACCGATTTTTTCAAATTTTTGTTTGTCCCAATTGTCCCAAAAACCAGTCCCAAACTCAAAAAAAGTAAATTGGGACAGGGACAATTGGGACACTGAAACTCCCCCCATCAAAACATTTTCCTTATATTTTCAGTATGATAACACAGATGCGAGAGAGTAATGATTTCCAAGACAGAAGAATCTTTACCTGCATTGGTGATGATCCTGACATTCATGACAAGGAAAATGTTCGAATAACTTCTAACAGATCACAAGCTCTCAGTTTTCTCGAGGAAAAGGTTGATAAATGTGCTATTAGTGGATAGATTGGCATAATAATTATTTGAACCTATTCAATATTATTCACAATACTTAATATCTATTATAACTATGTAACTCCTCCTCTCTAATGGAATGACTTTACCCTCAGATCCGGCAAGCTCGCCCTGCTGCAAGGAAACAGAACTACCTTCCTTTGCAGCACCCAGTACATGTCCCTAACAATGATATCATAAGGAAATCAAACCATGTGAGTCATAGGTATATCTTTTTATGTTTTTTTCTAGCTGTGAAAAATGTATAATAGATAAATAAATAAATTCAAGCAATTTGTTACACGCTTAGACATTGTTAAATGTTTGAAATTCACTCTATGAAATGTGAAGCTACTTGTATTCATTAGACCTTGAGGCAATATTGATTTATAATTTAGGTAATAATGTACATTGTACAACGTGATAACTTGTAAACTTCGTTATTCTGACACAGATTTTGTTATGATTACCGTGAATACAAAAGCACCAAATACCTTCTCATCTTCATTATCCTCTTCCGTAGGTTCAACAAGCTGCTAAACAACGGATGCTGATAATGGCTGACATTGGTAGGCCCCGTGGCATGCCAAGGCTGGAAGATGAGAAGGTTCTGTGTACAGTGACTGTGGACACGAATCACGTGGTCAGTGTGTCTCCTGCCTTCTCCTCTGTCCAGACACTGGAGAACAGTGATGGAGATGTGTGGGAGTATTGTGTGGACCAGGTCAAACAGGATATTAGGTTGGTTTCAACAATATTATGATTTTCAAAAAATAATTTTGCCTCTCAATTTCTCACCAGATTACTCCCTTTCAAGTTTAATCCTCTTGTCTTTCTCTTATACCTCACTCCTTCTTCAGTTCTTCATCCCCCACTCCATTCCCCAGTCCCCACCCCTTCTCCCTCACTCTCCAGTCTCCTGTCACCACCCCTCCTCCCCTGTCCCTCCCCTCTCTCATCTGTCGCCACCCCTCTTCCCACACTCCCACACTCCCCAGTTCCCATCCTCTCCTATTTTCTCCCTCCCCCATTTCATCCTCCTCTTTTCGTCCTCCCGCCATTTCATCCTCATCTCAGTGAGAAGGATGAGTTACGAGAGAAGGAGGTGATGGAGGAGCTGTTCTCCCGGCACGCCTCCCTCCTTTCGCCCCTGTCACCACCCCCCCCCTCCCCTCCTCCCCCCTCATCCTCCCCTCCCTCTCCCTCATCCCCCCAGATCCCCGTCACGCCTCCCCCTTTACAACCCCAATCACCCCCTGATGACCTCCTCTACCATGCCACGTCTTTGGGGAGATATCCCGAGCTACCTCCTTCAATGCTGACAACCTCTTCGTAAACTACAGCTTCGATTTGCCGCTCGGCTGGTGTGTCGAGGAGGATGTACCGGTGAGAGGTTGGTGTGCTCTTCTGTCATTTGTATTGTCCAGTAACCACCATATCACTGTTGGTGTGCTCTTCTGTCATTTGTATTGTCCAGTAACCACCATATCCCTGTTGGTGTGCTTTTCTGTCATTTGTATTGTCCAGTAACCACCATATCCCTGTTGGTGTGTGCTCATCTATTGTCCGGTAACCACCATATCCCTGTTGGTGTGCTCTTCTGTCATTTGTATTGTCCAGTAACCACCATATCCCTGTTGGTGTGCTTTTCTGTCATTTATATTGTCCAGTAACCACCATATCCCTGTTGGTGTGCTTTTCTGTCATTTGTATTGTCCAGTAACCACCATATCCCTGTTGGTGTGCTCTTCTGTCATTTATATTGTCCACTGACCAAACTTTATCCATAAAATTAGTCGGAATCTCGATTACTTGCTACCTGTTTCTCTGTTCTGTCATCCAATATCTCATCCTAAAGGATCCTAAATCATATTCTTAATGAGCTCTGATATAGTTATCCATTCGTCCATTGCCATTTGCCCCATTATCCTGTTGTTACTTCTCATTTTCTGCAAGGTCTAACGCAGCGTAGTAAGACACGAGACACTAAGTCAGGGCAAATAGCACACTTCAACCACCCCTTCGAACTGACACTCTTCAACACCACAACCAGAGATGAGGATAGAGCCAGCAGACCAAGGCTCTTCGTTGAGGTTACTTTGTTGTCCCTTTGTCTCAATTTTCAACGTTCAAATTCGTGAAGCATGATTGCATGATTGAAGGACTGAAATTTGAGTTTTTCTTCCGTATTTGATTAAAAGAGCTTGAAACCGAATAAAAACTCAAGTAATTGCGTTTGAAGATATGATCACTCATTAATACAGCTAAATGTGTAATAAATGCTAAAATGAAATTAATGTTTTACAATTCAACTGAAAAGATTCTAGTTTAGTTATTTCAATTCCTCAGCTCTGCTGTAATTGACTTAACATCTGCTGTGACCTAACGTTCTGGCCACCTTACACATTGTTATGCTTGTTTCGTTCATGAGCACGACGAAGTAGAGTCAGACTTTCAACATGTTTAAAATTGTTGTTAAATCTTTTATAAAAACGCAAGTCAAATACATTGAATTTACAACTCTACAAGAGATGAGTTGCTTTCCCTCATGTCGTAAAACTATTTCTAATTTCTGACGTTTACTGTAGTATAAACTTAAAAATGTCTCTGTCAGACCTCTGTAAAGCGTTTGGCAGTGTTTTCTGCATTGACAGAAAGCTGAGACTGGAGTGTGGCTGTCTTGTTTTCTGTCCACGAGTTCACGACGAGGTAAACCCAGTCCTCGACATCTTGTTCCTTCTGCGCCGGCACGCTGTTAGACCTCACTGCTTTCTTCATGCCCAGTCTCCATCGCCTCCTAGACACAGAGCTGTCTGGAGTCCGTGTCTCTGTGTTTGTCTGAGGTCCTGTCTCCACGGGATAGGGCTGTGCTCTCTGGAGCTCTGATTGGGATCTGGGCTTGAGGACGGGGTAGGAGCGACGGCCTGGTGGTGTCTTGGTGGGTTTCTGTTGCTTGATGTACGCGTACTTCACTTCCACCTCCTCATGTTTCTGCCTGAAGAAGGTGTGTGTGTGTGTGTGTGAGATTACAACAGCTTGAAGAGAATGAGAAAAAGAGAAAAGTAGAAATGTGCTATAGTTTTGAGCAGCAGTACTTCTGGGTCTGATGATAAGGATATCCAGATAGGGTACTTGGGTTTTAGAAGTTATCTGATGACAATAAATTTTCTAATGATGTGCAAGTTTGAGGAAGTCCATGAAAATATTCCCATTGTGTTTGCAGCATTTGCCATTACGTCATCACTTACCGAACAGTCCTGAACTGTGGAATGATGAGGTCCTTGTCTTCACTTGAAAACTTCATAGTCCTAACTGAAATCATCAACAATTCAAGCTAAAAACAGATGACAAAGACTAGAAACTCCGTTGAAAATATAAATGTGCGTAAGGAGTCAAAGGTAGCAAAGTACTGAGAAGTGACAATACAGCGATTAGATAAACTGAAAAAGAAACATGTGATGCCTCCTTTTAAATATTTGTGAGGTAACCCTAACCGGCATCTTACGTTTTGTTGTGTGTTATCAGCTTTCAACCGTATGATGTCATCTTTAGGTGTGTAGCTTGGTTAGTGTTGCTTAATTAACCAATTACTGCAGCTGCAAACAGCATCGAGTGTCATATCTCATTTGCAGTCGTCATTGTTTTTACAGATTTACAGACCACCTGATATACCGAATACCCAAAATTAGAAACACCAATAGGCGAAAGTAGCACGTCTTGGATGGCTATTTTCGTAATTAGACCAAGGCTAAATTGATATGCAAATTACGGAATGTCTTTTTATCCAATTTACCGAGACATACCTGCATAACAAAGAAATTCATGTGATAGGTTCAGAAAAATTCATGAAATAACTGAGAAATTCATCAGATAACTGCTAGTAGTTCATGTCCTTCAAAGTTCATATTCTATAGGTTGCAGAAATTCCTGATCTAACGTTCATATGACTTGTTCTACACTCCCAATACCTGCAGGTTCGAAGCGTGGACAGCTGGGAGCGTGTCAGGTTAGAAGGGTACGGGTACCTGACGCTACCCAGCGAGCCCGGCTGCAGGACCTTCCACACCGACTGCTGGCGTCCCGAGGGTCCGGACAATGTAACGAGGCTGCGGCGATTCTTCATTGGTGGCACTCCCGAGCTGAGCGATGTCAGATACACCCACGTACCCTCCAACTACTCCACGCATTCAGGTTTCTTTTTACTCTTTTATATGTACGACATGAAGAATTTTCTGAAATAGTTACGCCGGATGAATCTCTGAAAGACTGAATAACTTATCTCAATGTTGATTGTTGGGTCACCTAAATTGCTTAATTAACACTGATCTTCCTCAGACCAGAGTTCCTTGCTCGGGAAGTTCGGATTCAAGACTGTCAGCAGTGGGACTGTGGAGATCAAACTCAACGTAGTCCACCAAACCATGCCATCCTTCTCGTCAGAAAACCAGAAATTCAAACGCGTTGCTCTGAAGGTATGTCAAGATTAAGTATGTGCGCAGTTGCGCACGAGCTCATGGGATATTCATATACCCCATATTGGCATATTATCGGCCGAATTACAGGCAAATTACTGGCGTGGCATATGCCAAAACGTGCCGAACCAAAATAATGAGTTTAACTGTTCCTTAAGCTTTTAAAATTTTACAATATGATAATATAAAGTCATGAGACATTGATTGAATGATTTTGGGGTTGACTTTCAAGTTGTAGTGACTCTGTGACACCAAAATTACACCAGACACCAATTTTTAAAATGCTCCAAATTGGTCCTGAATCGCTTTTAAACCATTCATATGGCCATTCAACCATTCATATGGCTGAAAATCAGAAAATGTGCAATAATCGACGAAAAATCGTTAAAGAGCGATTGATAACTTCTAGTTTTGACCCAACTGAGATGCCTGCAAAATTTGGCCGTCTATATAGTCGAAAAGTCGAGATATGGCACGTTTCACCATTTTCATGACCTCAGAGTTCCCCCAAATTACTGGCTAATGTGCCAAAATGTACCAGAATGTTCTGCTGAATGTTCTGATTGGTCATATATATGATAGCAAAAGGTCATTGGAAATTGTTTGAACGAAATTTGGGATTGATTTTCTAGTCCTGACAGCAACTTCGAAAAGTTTCAAATTTGTTCAGAATCACTTCTAAACCGTTCAGATAGTCAAAATTAGTCACGAAAACCGTGAGTTTGGTCTGAATAGTGATCGAATGGCCTGGGGGTCCGAGGTAAATTTTTGGCTTTTTGGGTTCTTGTTGTTTCTGATAGTGGAGAAGGCCAGCTACTTGTAGGTTATTATCCAATTGCCGATCAAATTTAGCCAGCAGCAGCAGTTTTGTAATAAGCGGTTACATGTCGAAGTGGTGACCGTATACCGCAACTTACATGGTCGAGTCGACAGCCGAGAATGTGTAAGTTGGATAATGGACGAGGCGTGCCGAGTTCATTATCGAATGTATACGGTCACAGCTGAGATCATGGAACCAGATTATACCCCGACCGGAAACAGCTGGGACCGACTATTCTCTGACCAAACAACAGTATTTCTTCCCACTCGGGTCTGACGACCCTCGTCCGGATTCAACGCTTAAGTAGATTTTTGAGTGCCCCTTTATAAAATCAAATTTCTTTTTAAGCTTTTTTGCACCGTAATTCGGTGGAGACCGTATAACCAAACTTACACGGTCGCTAAAACAAGCTTGGGAGGGGTATAATGTGTAATATCCCGCGCTGATAGTTTATTGTAGAAATATCATCACATAAGGAATGACAATAAATGTTATAATTGTGCATGATAAGATCGCAGTTTGTTATCTAGTAAGATAAGGATAATTGAGTGCCGATTGAATGTGATATTTCATTCTCATTTGCTGTTTACCAACGTGGCTTTTACCTTCCAACAAACCCCACACGCGCCCTTTTCGACGCTTTTCACTACTAGCTTAGATCAGATCACATTGTGAGATAGAATCCAAGCTCGGTGTTAGCTCGTTTGCTGACATAAAAGTATATCAGAGTAACAGAGATCATGTTGGAGCGCCATGTATCAATTATCGGATCTTGTTGCCTCCTGAAAGGGCTTTCCTCACCTTGTTATAAGATACTTGGCTTAATAACAAAAGCATATAAGAAGAGCTTCGCTGAGAAAATGTCATCATTCGTTCATTTCTCTCAGTTAATTTCAACTAACATTCTCGCAATGCTGTTCAACAATCAACATCTTAAACTCTCCCAGCAAGATCACTTCCCCGTTCCTACCAACCAAACAGTCGCCAGATGAACCCCTTCTCTGCAGCCACCACTCCTGACAGATCACTACCAAATCCCCTTCCTGGCAGATGAGAGAATCCTTTCACCTCCACTACTTCCTCCTTGAAGCCTAAGAGATCGTTCAAGAAGAGAGGAACCAACTCACGCAGGAGAAGACGTCGCGGATGAAGATGGAGGGGATAGGGACATGTGAAGACACCCGAAACACAACCCAACACTCCCAATGACAACTCTCCTGAGAACAGAGATGATGCCCTCTCACACAAGAGTGTTCCTGACATAGCTGATGCTTACCCAAGGAGACG
Source organism: Beroe forskalii (assembly GCA_011033025.1). Lineage (NCBI taxonomy): Eukaryota > Metazoa > Ctenophora > Nuda > Beroida > Beroidae > Beroe > Beroe forskalii. The sequence continues at coordinate 491,742 of WFMF01000052.1, read as the reverse complement.
ATGCTAACCCAAGGATACGATTCACGTAACAGGGACCATTTCACGTCTTCGAATATGTTAAATGAGATCACAAGTCATTTCATGGTGTCAGCATAAAAGTATACAAGGGGACCCTTTTCTCGTTTACCTTCATCTGATTACAACTGTTCTACTACTGCACAAGAAGACACGATGACTTCCCTCAACGATGCCCCTCCGCTCAAGACCTACTCCCTGAATCCTTTCCTTGTCCAGCCTGTCCTCTCTACCACCTACACTCCTTCTTCCGCAAATGCTGACACCGACATCTTCCTGTCTGCATCAGCCCCCCTACATGCTGTTCCTTCCAACTCTCTGCACCAGCCCCGCTCCCCGCAGCTGACACCAACATCTTCCTGTCTGCATCAGCCCCCCTCCCTGTTCTCTCCCAACTTTCTGTACCAGCCTCCCCTGCCTTCCCGCAGCGGACACCAACATCTTCCTGTCTGCACCAGCTCCTCCCTGCACCACCCCCTCACCTCTGCTTTCTTCGATAAGCCGGTGATGAACGTCTTCAGTCCCTTCCGGCAGTCTGGAGGAACGCCGACTCATATTCGGCGGACCTAAAGCAGAACTCGCATACGCGGAACTACGGCGGATCTACATTCTACAGTGCACGAGGAGGACATCCCTCCTCCCTTACCCTTTCCTTGACCCTGTGAAAGACCTCCATCCTACCCCATCCACTCACTCCTGCACCTCTGCCTTCCCTAACATGATGTCCAGACTGCAAGTTTTCCTCGAAGATGGTGAGCTGTGCGTTTTCTCTAAGAAAACCCTCAGTCCCCTTCACTTGGCGACATGTTCACGAGTTTTTTGCAACATTAATTTTTCCCTCATATCAGTGCAGGCTACAATGGCAAAATTGAGCTGAAAATTTCAGAATAGATGTTACCCTCTTACACAAGAGTGTTCCTGAAATAGCCGATCCTAACCCAAAGAGACGCTACCGTGGACAAGGGAAGCAGAGGCAAACAAAGTTCAAGGTGTGTCTGCTACAGCCGGACTCAATCACGATGGAAGACAACCCGTTCCTGACATCATGAAGGAAACTCCCAGAGTTTACAGGAGGACGATTTCAAAGAGTGACTAAGAAAGAAAAGCGAGGAGAAAGCTGAAAGTTTGCAGAAAGTTACTTTTAGATACTGATTATTTTTCTATAAGAATTAATCATTTCATGATTTCATGATTTCATGATAAAATGTTATTGAAAGCGCTACAAAAATAACCATTGTTTGAAGTAAGCTTAATTGTAAATTACATTTCAAAAGAATTATAAATGGCACATTTTAGTATTTTGTGGATTCTCTAAAACTATGTCGTAAGATTTTATGATTTTCGGCCTATAAAACTTCCTATGTGACACTGAATTGTATGATGTTTAAATTGGTATTCTGGCCTTGTGACACTGTGTTTTCAGGATCGAAATTTTGTCAACAAAGCGATTATTTTGAATCAAAATCATGTGTTCGTGCCTTACTTTAAACGATTTAAAAGTGATTCCGAACAAATTTGTCATTGTTTCGCAAAAATCAGCCAGAAAACGGTTCAGACACGTACACTGTCTAGTGAACTTGGTCTAATGAAACTATATTCTTGGGTAAAATGACCCTAAATCGCCCACTTTAATTTTGCGCCGGTAATTCGGAGATGAGTTAATTTTTCCGCAAAAGTGAAACAAAAGTGGAGCAAACCGAGTGATTAGAGCCACAATAGCTTCACATTGAGATGATATGGACCATGAATAATTGGTTTGTGTGGGGTTTGACTGTTTCAGTGTTTCCAATAGCTATTTTTGGCTCAAAATACTTGGTTACATTTTGTAACACATGTGTTACAATCTGATTTTGTAACAGACGTGTTACATTTTGTAGCATTTTAACCAAGTAAGTCTTAAATAGTTTTGATCATTGTGTCATTTAAATATTTTGATGGATTGTACTTCATTATAGGGTTACACTCCCCGGTCGCACAACACACGCGGTTAGGGTATGCCTCTTTAGAGCACAAAAGAAGTTTTTAGCCTAGCCAGCAACTCTTTTATTTAAACTCTTTCCGTTCACCCACACGTGCATTATCCAGTACGTTTTCAGAAGGATTCGGCTTAATTAATCCTTCTGACAGATCCGTCTCTGCTTGGTATACAGATGATTCAAATTGAAATTCTCAACGAGATTCGAGCGAATGTAAATCCATGTTCGAGTGTAGGTATTAGGTTTAAAAGTTGTATGGCTGGTCAAGACTCATTCACTCGTCAAGGAAGATGTTGCAGAAGTAGGAGGGGCTGTTCATCATTCGTGAAGGAAGGCGTGGTAGGAGTAGGTGAGGCTGGTCATCACTCGTAAAGGAGGGCGTGGTAGGAGTAGGAGGGGCTGGCAATCATTCGTCAAGGAAGGCGCGGCAGGAGAAGGAGGGGCTGGCAATCATTCGTCAAGGAAGGCGCGGCAGGAGAAGGAGGGGCTGGTCATCACTCTTTAAGGAAGGCGCGGCAGGAGTAGAAGGGGCTGGTCATCACTCGTCAAGGAAGGCGCGGCAGGAGGGGCTGGTCATCACTCGTCAAGGAAGGCGTGGTAGGAGGAGGAGGAGGGGCTGGTCATCACTCGTCAAGGAAGGTGTGGTAGAAGTAGGAGGGGCTGGCAATCATTCGTCAAGGAAGGCGTGGTAGGAGTAGGAGAGTAGGAGGGGCTGTTCATCACTCGTAAAGGGAGGCGTTGTAAGAGTAGGAGGGGCTGGTCATCACTCGTCAAGGAAGGCGCGGCAGGAGGGGCTGGTTATCACTCGTCAAGGAAGGCGTAGTAGAAGGCGTAGGGGCTGTTCATCACTCGTCAAGGAAGGTGTGGTAGAAGTAGGAGGGGCTGGCAATCATTCGTCAAGGAAGGCGGGGTAGGAGTCGGAGGGGCTGTTCATCACTCGTAAAGGGAGGCGTTGTAGGAGTAGGAGGGGCTGGCAATCATTCGTCAAGGAAGGCGCGGCAGGAGTAGGAGGGGCTGGTCATCACTCGTCAAGGAAGGTGCGGCAAGAGTAGGAGGGGCTGGTCATCACTCGTCAAGGAAGGCGTGGTAGAGGTAGGAGGGGCAGATCATCACTCGTCAAGGAAGGCGTGGTAGAGGTAGGAGGGGCAGATCATCACTCGTCAAGGAAGGCGTGGTAGAAGTAGGAGAGGCTGGTCATCACTCGTCAAGGAAGGCGTGGTAGAGGTAGGAGGGGCAGATCATCACTCGTCAAGGAAGGTGCGGCAAGAGTAGGAGGGGCTGTTCATCACTCGTCAAGGAAGGCGCGGCAGGAGGGGCTGGTCATCACTCGTCAAGGAAGGCGGTAGAGGTAGGAGGGCAGATCATCACTCGTCAAGGAAGGTGCGGCAAGAGTAGGAGGGGCTGTTCATCACTCGTCAAGGAAGGCGCGGCAAGAGGGGCTGGTCATCACTCGTCAAGGAAGGCGTGGTAGAGGTAGGAGGGGCAGATCATCACTCATCTAGGAAGGTGTGGTAGGAGTAGGAGTGGCTGGTCATCACTGGTCAAGGAAGGTGTGGCTGCAGTAGAAGGGGCTGGTCATCACTGGTCAAGGAACGTGTGGCTGCAGTAGAAGGGGCTGGTCATCACTCGTCAAGGAAGGAGTGGCAGGACTAGGAGGGGCTCAAGGAAGGCGTGGTAGGAGTAGGAGGGGCTCGTCATCACTCATCAAGGAAGGCGTGGTAGGAGGGGCTGGTCATCACTCGTCAAGGGAGGCGTGGTAGGAATAGGAGAGGCTGGTCATCACTAGACGAGGAAGGCGTGGTAGGAGTAGGAGTGATCAACATATATAATGAATAATGACTTCACCCGCAGTGGGGGGCTTTATATATGTGTCTGTTGACACCCAATCAACATGACGAATGCATGCATTCCACATTCCATACCTTATGACGTTGACACCATTCGTATGTTATGAGGTATGACGTATTTTGATTCGTACGCATTCCACATTCCATCCATGTGACGTTGACACCATTCGTATGTTATGACGTATGTTTGATTCGTACGCATTCCAAATTCCAGTGCCATACTGCTACACCTGACCATGTAGCAAATGAAGCTGTAGAGGAAGAGTTGATACTAACAGAGCTTGTGATCAGTAACAACTGATGAACATTGTTGGTAGGGATACCACAATTGTCCAAGATCAACTCTAAGCCCAATCTTAATGAGAATCGAGAGATTGTTTTTGAAGAAAAAACTGCCAAAAGGAACTATGGGAGTATGGGACAGTGCTCGGTTCTTTCTACCCTTCCTTTCGAGCCACTTCTTTACGTGTCGACTGTCACTTTCGACATACATGTATCATGGGCATACATAATTGTAAAACGGTTTGAAGTGATGGAATTATCACTCAATTACATGGTTGAATTGACATCTAATCCACGCGTTTGATTGTTTTCAGGCGAAAGGCATTCGTTTCGATGTGTCAACATAAACATTTTGTACGGCGCGGCGACAATTTAACGATGCAAGGCGCGAAGCGTCCTTCTTCTGTGTAGACTTTTTTTCAAATTTTAATATAATTGACAAACTAAAAGGAGGAATTGCTAAATATTCAATACAAAATTATGCTTTGAATGAATTACGTACTAAATGTGTGATTCATGTTTTAGGTTTGTCTTCACTCTTAATTGAATCATCATTTCCCAGGATAAGTACGGAAGACCAGGAGTCCAGATGGCCCTCCTTGACGCCATAGAGTCCTTCTCCAGAGCTAGAAAACACTTGGAAACCATGCGGACCACTCTGGAACCGTCACTGGCTAGACTCGCTCGGAATGTCACCTCTGAAGCGTCCGTGTTGAAAAAATGGAAGAAATTCTCCATCAATGACAACTGAGATCCCGATAACGTTCTTTTTGCTTTGATTGGACATGTTCTTCTGATAAAATCAAGTTATTATTGTGCAGCCCATCGTGGAATGTGATCAAGATGTGGAATAGCACTTCTGGAATCTACACTTGTTTATCACTCGTGGGCTGTGGTGCTGCTACGTTTGGTGCGTTGTGTTCGATCATGTCTCGATAGGGTTTCCTTGTCAAGTGTGGAAGTTGCAAAACATGGGACAAAATCATGAAATCGTGATTTTGGATGGTATTTCCGAATTAAGCAACCGCCTCAACCCTGGCTTGGAGCCGAGGCCGATGAAAGACTGCATTTGGTTTTTATTCCGCTAAAGGATCACACGTTTTGATCTTTATTGCTCAGAGGTGTCATATCATGTGTCAAATTTTAATCACTTATCCGAGTACTTCAGCCATTCAAACTCAGCATGGATGTATCTTTATATCCATGGATGTATATTTTATACTGTACAGCTAACCAAATATTCTATTTTTTTTATAAGAAACTGTCTATAAGAAACTTAGCCTAGGATTTCCGAAAATTTAAGAAACTTAGCCTAGAATTTCGGAAAAATTAAGAAACTTCACTGATTTACAATTAAGAAATTAAGAAACTTCTAGCCTAGAATTTTTGAAATTTGTGTATAAAATCCTATTGCAACTGAAATTCTTTTAACATGATACGTCTGGCTACGGGAGCTGCGCCCCCAGACCCCCATTTTTTGATTGTGAACATTCCGAAACTAATCTAGTACTTCTATTGAACTTCTATTACAGTATTACACTGGATATGTGATAATTGATCATAATATAGAATAGAAATTTAGAAAATTAATCTTTCATGATTTTTCGGTTTAAAGTTACATGCCAGATACTAGGGCAAAAAACAGAAATTTAGAAATTGTTGTTGCGACAGGACACTATTACAGTTCCATATCTATTTCCAAAAGTTCCAAGCATTATAGGATTTAGATATTATCTAAATTTCAAAATTTCAAACTTTTTGGAAGAACATTTGATGAAGATCCCTGAACATTATTGTATACAGCTGCACAAATCTTTTAAGATAGGTACATGCTTAAAAGTGTATAATTTAACTGAAAATATCAGAAGGTTCGATTCTAATTCCAACTACAGTCTACACAGTAGGTTCCTATGTTGGAAATTTCGTAGACATTTTTCGTACGGTATGTCGGTATGTAGAATTAAGAAACCGATTAAGAAACTTTTAGGCTCAAAATCGTGAAAAAATAAGAAACTTGTAGCCTAGGATTTCAATAAGTTTCTTATAAAAAAAACTGAGTGTATTTATCTTATTATGCTTTATTTTTAAGCCGTATTACGTAATAAATCTGACTATTTGAATCTTGATAATGTTATTAAATGGACTATGGAGTATGGAATAAGAAATATTTTGCTATATGGTGGTAATATTAACTTTTGTTATTTTATATAAATACCAATGCTTTCAGTTTTATGTTCTTACTGAATATACCTATTCAAAATTCAAAGATCATCAAGCATGCGTTCAAAGATGTTTTCTAACAAATCACCACAGTTTATGAAATGGCTTCATTTTACGAATCATTATTTGAGTATTTGCTTTAGTATTTTCTTTATTTAAGCAGTATTCAGCAGATTTCTGGAAAAAGCGCTGTGATCTATTCATTTTACACTATTTCTACTTCTTTAATCACTGAAGTTGAATGTAAAAGTGCTTCGTCTTTTTCTGTCTCAAGTGTATTTCTATCGATAAACTAACCGTCCATCCCCACCCTCTAGATATCATGGCAACAGGTACCACAGAAGAACAGGAAGATGAACTCTACACGCCGGATGTTCCCATAACCCTCAAGGAAAGCACCTCCCTCTTCCCTAACAATCTCTCAGTGTGGGGCGGCAAAGAAGCCCTTCACTACACTGTCACCAGCAGAGGCATCGTAAACCTTGTTATAGGTGGGTACTGTCACAATCAGAGGCATTGTAATTTAGAATGGTAAAATCGACTCAAACTCGCGAAATGATTCGATAAAGTTGGTAGTCTTAACTCTTCGATCATTATAGGGAAAACTGGTGGAACAATGCAGAAGCAGATGCCAGGAAAAGACTGCTCTCACGCTAAACCCATACTCCAGGTATTGCCAGCTGGAGCATTGAACTCACCCCAAAGTTGGGTGTTTCAATGATCTATTTTGGCAAAACGTTATTCTTTTGCTGCTGCTCAATCCAATGTCTTATCTATAGAGGTGTATGGGTATACTACAAACATAACAAAATACCTTACATCGATTTTCTAATTCAAGGATTGACATAAGAGGAGGAAGAGACTAAACTGTGAATCATCAGCGGTTACCCTACAGTTGTAAGGTCTCCCTGCCATCTGCGATGTAGGTGTCCCATCAGCAGGTGACAAAGGGAAACGGAGGGGTTTCGGCCCACGTACCCCTCACAGCTTACAACTGCAAGGCTGGGCCTATTTTTTTTCTTTTAGAACAATAATTATCATGCCTTTGTTGCCCCCCCTAAATCACTCTCCGTACAGGCCAAGCTGATTGCACTGTCTGGTAACTTGTACTTGGTCCTTTGCACATTCCACGGCATCCAAATACACAACGCTACGGACCAGAGACTGCTCCTATTCCACCCCCTACCACCCGACCCTTCTAAACCCGACGAGTTCTTTGTAAAACCTCATACTCAAACATGATTTGAAATTAAATGCTTGATAAATTAAAATTGTATATTCAAGTTTTCCTCGCAAAAAGCTATAATAACGAAAAAGCTATAATAATGAAAGTGAACTTCATTAACTTCAGAAATCCTCGTTTGAACACTGAAATTTTTTATCATTGATCATAGATTAAAATTAATTTGAAATCCCTTCTGTTAATTAAAATACGCTCTTAGGAAATTTATTTAGGTACTTAAAAATTCCTTTCGGCAACAAATGAGGGAAATTTTTAGTTAAATTAATCTCAAACGTACCAGAAAATATCCATTCTTATATGGTTGTGGTGAAATTTGCGGTTGATATCATTTCTCAGTTCATTAATACACGTAACTTAAAACAGATGGTCCAAATTTTCCTTCCAAAATCTGACTCCAAAGTTCCAAGGTGCAAATCTGATCGTTCATATTTGATCTCTCCATGGATCATTTTAAGCTCTAGAGGGTAAGCGCATATTTCACGTTTCAATGAAGTTATGAGTTTGCTCGGCGTTATGTTTTGGTTCGCCTCCCCTAGTGCAAATATCTTCATCTTTACTGACTAGCTCCCATAAGCGGTGCTGAAAATTTTGAATGATTTGGAATCTTGCATCTAAAAGAATTATCTTATCACTTACACTAAATCAATGATCCTCATGCCTGAATTCTGGCACCATAATTTCTTCTCATAAATTCGGGAAGGCTTATTAATTATGTTGATTTTCTAATACTTATATCTCACCATTGACTGTGGGTCCAGTGCTTGTATGAGAATCCAGGGGGTTTCTCCCCCTGCTGCTTTACAAAAAACCCTCCACGAGGGGTGATACCCCTCAAGTTTAGTGGTTACCAGTCCCTTGTTAGCTACCAGCTCCATGATACCAGCTGCATCGGACACTGGTGTCAGATTTCATTATGTTCAAAATTATTGTTAAATCTTTTATAAAAATGCAAGTCAAATACATTGAATTTACAACTCTACAAGAGATGAGTTGCTTTCCCTCATGTCGTAAAACTATTTCTAATTTCTGACGTTTACTGTAGTATAAACTTGAAAATGTCTCTGTCAGACCTCTGTACAGCGTTTGGCAGTGTTTTCTGCATTGACAGAAAGCTGAGACTGGAGTGTGGCTGTCTTGTTTTCTGTCCACGAGTTCACGACTAAGTAAACCCAATCCTCGACATCTTGTTCCTTCTGTGCCGGCACACTGTTAGACCTCACTGCTTTCTTCATGCCCAGTCTCCATCGCCTCCTAGACACAGAACTGTCAGAGGTATCTGTGTTTGTCTGAAGTCCTGTCTCCACGGGATAGGGCTGCGCTCTCTGGAGATCTGATTGGGATCTGGGCTTGAGAACAGGGTAGGAGCGACGGCCTGACTGTGTCTTGGTGGGTTTCTGCTGCTTGATGTACGCGTACTTCACTTCCACCTCCTCATGTTTCTGCCTGAAGAAGGTGTGGGTGAGATTACAACAGCTTACTGTAAATGTTGGAGAGAATGAGAAAAAGAGAAAAGTAGAAATGTGCTATGGTTTTTAGCAGCAGTACTTCTGGGCCTGATGATAAGGACATCCCGACAGAGTACTTGGGTTTTGGAAGTAATCTGATGACAAGAAATTTTCTAATGATGCGCAAGATTTAGGAAGTCCATGAAAATATTCCCATTGTGTTAGCATCATTTTCCATTACGTCATCACTTACCGAACAGTCCTGAACTGTGGAATGATGAGGTCCTTGTCTTCACTTGAAAACTTCATAGTCCTAACTGAAATCATCAACAATTCAAGCTAAAAACAGATTGCAGAAACTAGAAACTCCGTTGACAATATAAATGTGCGTAAGGATTCAAAGGTAGCAAAGTACTGAGAAATGACAATACAGCGATCAGATAAACTGAAAAAGAAACATGTGATGCCTCCTTTTAAATATTTGTGAGGTAACTCAAACCGGCATCTTACGTTTTGTTGTGTGTTATCAGCTTTCAACCGTATGATGTCATCTTTAGGTGTGTAGCTTGGTTAGTGTTGCTTAATTAACCAATTACTGCAGCTGCAAACAGCATCGAGTGTCATATCTCATTTGCAGTCGTCATTGTTTTTACAGATTTGCAGACCACCTGATATACCGAATACCCAAAATTAGAAACACCAATAGGCGAAAGTAGAACGTCTTGGATGGCTATTTTCGTAATTAGACCAAGGCTAAATTGATATGCAAATTACGGAATGTCTTTTTATCCAATTTACCGAGACATACCTACATAACAAAGAAATTCATGTGATAGGTTCAGAAAAATTCATGAAATAACTGAGAAATTCATCAGATAACTGCTAGTAGTTCATGTCCTTCAAAGTTCATATTCTATAGGTTGCAGAAATTCCTGATCTAACGTTCATATGACTTGTTCTACACTCCCAATACCTAAATACCTGCAGGTTCGTAGTGTAGACAGCTGGGAGCGGGTCAGGTTAGAAGGGTACGGGTACCTGACACTACCCAGTGAGCCCGGCTGCAGGACCTTCCATACCGACTGCTGGCGTCCCGAAGGTCCGGACAATGTGACGAGACTGCGGCGCTTCTTCATTGGAGGCACTCCCGAGCTCAGTGATGTCAGATACACCCACGTGCCTTCCAACTATTCAACGCATTCAGGTTTTGTTATTAAATTCTATTAACGCATGGTATGTTCTTTTGTCAAGAATTTTGTACGAGGAAGAATTTTCTGAAAAAGTTACGCCGAATTATCTCTGAACTACTCTCAATTCGATACTGATCATCTTCAGATCAGAGTTCGTTGCTCGGGAAGTTCGGATTCAAGACTGTCAGCAGTGGGACTGTGGAGATCAAACTCAACGTAGTCCACCAAACCATGCCATCCTTCTCGTCAGAAAACCAGAAATTCAAACGCGTTGCTCTGAAGGTATGATTAGTATGTGCGCAGTCATGGAATATTCCACAATACCCCAAATTGGTGGCATGTACTGACATGATTGTAATCCAAGGGGATAGATTTTGTCGATCAAAATCTTATAGTCTCGATAATCGATATTGGCATTAAAGATGCTCTGTCACAGCTTCAACTTCAAGGGGCTGGACATCATAGCTGAAAATACAGTTTCACATAGTACGCTGAAAATCAAAAAATGTGCCATAACCGGCGGAAAAATTTGTTTTTTCTTTGAATGGTGATTGATATCTTCTAGTTATGACCCAACAGAGATGCCTGCAAAATTTGGTGCTGCCATCTCGTCGAGAAATCTAGATATGGCACCTGCCACCAATTTCATGACATCAGAGTTTCCCCAAATTACCGATTACCGGCACGTATGCCAAAACGTGCCAGAGCCCAGAATAAGATCGCTAGTTTTTGGGTGTTTCAACGACAACAATTTGTTCTGATGATTTTACATTTTTGATGGTCAGATACAAGACGTGTTATTTGACATTGTTTGGGCCATTTTGAAGTCTATTTTCCGAAAATGGTGACGCGGTGACAACCAAAATGACACCATGACAAAAAAGTTTAAAATTTTTTCGGAATCACTTTAAAACCATTCAGATAGACAAAATAAGTCACAAAAACCGTGAGTTTGGTCTGAATGATGATCGAATGGCCAGGGGGTTCGAGGTCAATTTTTGGCTTTTTGTCGTTTCTGAATTCTGATAGAAATTATCATTTCTTTCACACTCTTCGAACAATGCAACAAAAAGCTCACAGCACAGCAAGCAAAAGTGGTGTCAAGCAAAATTGGTGTCAAGCAAAAGTGGTGTCAAGCAAAAGTAGTGTCATGCAAAAGTGGTGTCAAGATAGACTGGTGTCAAGAGAGACTGGTGTCAAGAGAAACTGATATCAAGAGAGACTGGTGTCAAGCCTTTCTGCCGTCAGGGCTAATCGCTCTAAAAACACTGATAGTCATGTGTTTGATGATTTGTTTGACACTCCGCGAACAATGCAAGATAAAGCTCACAGCACTGCAAGCCCCATTATCTGAATCTCTTCGGAGATCAGAATCACACCTTTTGGCTCGTCTTCCCCTCGGAGGACTTTATCGAAATCAAAGTCATGAAAAGGAAATATTCAGCCTTCACAATCTCAGATATTCCAGCGTGTAAAAGTGTTGAGTGGTGTCAAGCCCGAGTGTGTCAAGCACGAGTGGTGTCAAGCACGAGCAGTGTTAAGTCCGAGTAGTGTCAAGCACGAGTGGTGTCAATCACCAGTGGTGTCAAGTACGAGTGGTTGCAAGTACAAGTGGTTTCAAGGACGAGTGGTGTCAAGGACGAGTGGTGTCAAGGAAAAGTGGTGTCAAGGAAAAGTGGTGTCAAGGAAAAGTGGTGTCAACGAAAAGTGGTGTCAAGCAAAAAATGGTGTCAAGCAAAAGTGGTGTCAAGCAAAAGTGGTGTCAAGCAAAAGTGGTGTCTAGCAAAAGTGGTGTCAAGCAAACGTGGTGTCAAGCAAACGTGGTGTCAAGCAAACGTAGTGTCAAGCAAAAGTGGTGTCAAGCAAAAGTGGTGTCAAGATAGACTGGTGTCAAGATAGACTGGTGTCAAGAGAGAATGGTGTCAAGAGAGACTGGTGTCAAGAGAGACTGGTGTCAAGCCTTTCTGCCGTCAAGGCTAACCGCTCTAAAAACACTGATAGTCATGTGTTTGATGATTTGGTTCACACTCTGCGAACAATGCAAGATAAAGCTCACATAAAGCTCGTCTTCCCCTCGGAGGACTTTATCGAAATCAAAGTTATGAAAAGGAAATATTCACCCTTCACAATCTCAGATATTTTAGCGTGTAAAAATGTTGAGTGGTATCAAGCCCGAGTGTGTCAAGTACGAGTGGTGTCAAGCACGAGCAGTGTCAGGTCCGAGTAGTGTCAAGCACGAGTGGTGTCAAGCACCAGTGGTGTCCAGTACGAATGGTGTCAAGTACGAGTAATGTCAAGGACGAGTGGTGTCAAGAAAAAGTGGTGTCAAGGGAAAGTGGTGTCAACGAAAAATGGCGTCAAGGGAAAGTGATGCCAACAAAAAATAGTGTCGAACGAGTGGTTTCAAGGACGAGTGGTGTCAAGGACGAGTGGTGTCAAGGGAAAATGATCCCAACAAAAACTGGTGTCAACCAAAAGTTGTGTCTTGATTCCTACGCATTCCACATTCCAGTGCTCATGACTTTGACACCATTCGTACCTGTAGTATGACGTATTTCGATCCGTACGCTTACCGTATCCAATAACGCATGAAGGATATTGATTCGAACGCATTCCACATTCCATCCAATAATATTATGACATTACGGCCAGGTGAAAGGGATTGACAGGATAATCCACATATGCCACGGTTGCCCAATATTATTGAGAAACGGAGGAGAGATTGTTTTTGAAGAAAAATTGCTAAAAAGGAGCTATGGGACTATTAAATACGACAGTGCTCGGTTCTTTCTACCTTTCCTTTCGACCAGCTACTTTTTGACGTGCCGACTGTGACTTTCAACCATATGAGCATACGTAATTGTAGAAGGGTATGAATTGATGAAATTATCACTCAGCTTAGTTTAATCGACGTGTTAATCTTCGTGTTTGAATGTTTTCAGGTGAAATGCAGTCGTTTCGATGAGTCAACATTTTGGCCAAATTTTGGGAGAACATCAAATTTATTCCTTTTTTGTACGGCGCGGCGACAATTTAACGGTGCAAGGCGCGAAGCGTCCTTCTTCTGTGTAGACTTTTTTTTAATTTTTTTTTACATTAATAAAGAAGTGATTCTTGTTTCAGGTTTGTCTTCACTTTTAATTAAATCACCTTTTCCCAGGATAAGTACGGAAGACCAGGAGTCCAGATGGCCCTCCTTGACGCCATAGAGTCCTTCTCCAGAGCTAGAAAACACTTGGAAACCATGCGGACCACTCTGGAACCGTCACTGGCTAGACTTGCTCGGAATGTCACCTCTGAAGCGTCCGTGTTGAAAAAATGGAAGAAATTTTCCATCAATGACAACTGAGATCCCGATAACGTTCTTTTTGCTTTGATTGGATATTCTTATGATTAAATCAAGTTATCATTGTGCAGCCCATCGTGGAATGTGATCAAGATGTGGAATATCACTTCTAGGATTCCGCACTTCTTTATCTCTCATGGGCTGTGGTGCTGCTCCGTTTGGTGCGTTATGTATTCGATCATGTCTCGATTAGCTAGGGTTTCCTTGTCAAAACATGAAGTTTTGGAGAAAATCAGAAAATCGTGATTTTGGATGGTATTTCCGAATGAAGCAACCGCCTCAACCCTGGCTCAGACTCGCTCAAAGACTGGATTTGGTTGTTATTCCGCTAGAGAATCACTTGTTTTTATTTTCGTTGCTCAGAAGTGTCATATCATGCGTCAAATTTTAATCACTTACCCGAATACCTCAGCCATTCAACCTCAGCGTGGATGTATCTTTATATCTATGGATGTATGTATATTGTACAGCTTACCAAATCTATTTGCGATTGATAATATTTATCTTATTATGCTTTATTTTTAAGCCGTATTACGTAATGAATCTGACTATTTGAATCTTGATAATATACGGTAAATACACACTTGGGTGTGTAATTACCACATTAATTCCACGAGCTTGCGAGTGGAATTCATGCAATAAATGCACGAGCTTGCGAGTGCATTTATTGGAGTAATTGCACGAGCTTGCGAGTGCAATTACGATGGTAATTTACACACCCAAGTGTGTATTTACTGTATTATTACCCTGCCATATACCTACGCATCAATCAAAGTAGACGGTTGAAACTTAAGTATTCGAACTCAATGTTTTATGAATAATGGGTACACTATTTCATAATTGAAACAGACGAGAATTTTTGACAAATTTGCCAGTGATTTGTACAAGTCAGAATCACATCATCATCGTATCGGGGTCAATTCAGCGAATAAGTTCAAAAGTCCAAAAGTCTAAATGATACAACCAGCGCCCAGCATTGTTACATACTGTTAGTGTATGACGTAGTGTATGTATAAATGTATATGTACTTAACAAAAATTTTGTTTTGATCTTTCATTGCCATAAAAAATGAGCCATGAAAGTTAAGTACTCAATCGAAAACAAAACAATTCACACCACAAACATTAATAACAACTGAATACAATCTTATCCGGATCTCGTATAGAATCTACCCTTAAAGAAAAACACGATCAAATGTGAATGTAGTCAGCTCAATCTTTAGAGTGCATCAAAATGTATGTATGTACTCAGTTGAACGATAAGTTTTGCGCCATAATCATTATCTTCATCCTGATATAAAATAAGTAACGAACACTGACAGATAGAAATGACGGCGCACAGAAATAATGTAGTTGAATTTGATAAAACGGAGCAATACACCCTATATATGGCGCCACAAGTCTGCGTTATATCTCTAAGACTAGATAAATAAACATTGAAACACAGATGGAGTTATCAAGCCCGTCTGGGTGGCGCCATTTAGGTGTATACAATAATGTTCCTTCTACCTATTTTATCTTTATCTTGTGTTGCCCTATAATATCGTTTAGATATATCGTATTTTATACATTGTGCTCATATTTACTTAATCTTGTGCTACCGAATGTGCCATGAAGTCTGAAGAATATAACATATATCGTACCGAACATTTTGTGCTCCTTATCGCTATTTTATCTTGTTTTACAGTATATATACGGTTAAGAATAGATTATATCGAATCGTTTTTAATATGAAAAGTGCGATAACAGATATCATGGGAGCTTATTATTCTCCTATTTATATCCGCACAGAGATAGCAAATAGGTTAGAATCGTGCGACTGGCCGTTTCAGAAAATTGGTAGTAATTCAACAGTAGTAATTCAACAGTTGGGAATAGTAATTCAACACTTGAATAGTAATTCAACAGTTGAGGTACAGTAATTACACACTTGACAGTAATTCAACTGCTGGGTATGGTGATATTACATGATTAATATTGTTCAAAAATTCGAAAAGTAATTACACTGCAGGGTAATAATATTATTAAATGGACTATGGAGTATGAAATATTAAATATTTTGCAATATGGTGGTAATATTAACTTTTGTTATTTTATATAAATACCAATGCTTTCAGTTTTATGTTCTTACTGAATATACCTATTCAAAATTCAACGATCATCAAGCATGCGTTCAAAGATGTTTTCTAACAAATCACCACATTTTATGAAATGGCTTCATTTTACGAATCATTATTTGAGTATTTGCTTTAGTATTTTCTTTATTTAAGCAGTATTCAGCAGATTTCTGGAAGAAGCGCTGTGATCTATTCATTTTACACTATTTCTACTTCTTTAATCACTGAAGTTGAATGTAAAAGTGTTTCGTCTTTTTCTATGTCTCAAGTGTATTTCTATTGATAAGCTAACCGTCCATTCCCCACCCTCTAGATACCATGGCAACAGGTACCACAGAAGAACAGGAAGATGAACTCTACACGCCGGATGTTCCCATAACCCTCAAGGAAAGCACCTCCCTCTTCCCTAACAATCTCTCAGTGTGGGGTGGCAAAGAAGCCCTTCACTACACTGTCACCAGCAGAGGCATCGTAAACCTTGTAATAGGTGAGTTCTGTTACAAGTAGAGGTATTGTTATTTAGAATGGTAAAATCGTATCAAACTCACAAATGATTCGATAAAGTTGATTGGCTTAACTCTTCGATCATTATAGGGAAAACTGGTGGAACAATGCAGAAGCAGATGCCAGGAAAAGACTGCTCTCACGCCAAACCTATACTCCAGGTATTGCCAGCTGGAGTATTGGGCTCACCCCAAAGTTGGGTGTTTCAATGATCTGCTGCTGCTCAACATTTTGTAAAATGAGCGTATTTTTCTTTTAGAACAATAATTACTATGCCTTTGTTGCCCCCCCTATATCACTCTCTGTACAGGCCAAGCTGATTGCACTGTCTGGTAACTTGTACTTGGTCCTTTGTACATTCCACGGTATCCAAATACACAACGCTACCGACCAGAGACTGCTCCTATTCCACCCTCTACCACCCGACCCTTCTAAACCCGGTGAGTTCGTACTTTTGTGGCAAAATCTCATGCTGAAACATGATTTGAAATTGAATACTTGATAAATAAAAATTATATATAAAGTTTTCCTCGCAAAAACTATAATCAGGTAATACCATATGAAAGTGAACTTCATTAACTTCAGAAATCCTCGTTTGAACACTCAAATCATTTTTCATTGATCATAGAACAAGATTAAAATTAATTTGAAATTCCCTTCTGGTAATTAAAATACGCTCTTAGGAAAATTAGTTACTTAGAAATTCCTTTCGGCAACAAATGAGGGAAATTGTAAGTTGAATTTATATCAAATGATACCAGAAAATATCCATTCTTATTTTTATCTACATACCACAGTACGGAAGTGCTAATCATGATCAGCAATCATCCGTGTCTCCATTCTTATATGGTTGTGGCGAAATTTGCGGTTGATATCGTTTCACAGTTCATTAATACACGTAACTTAAAACAGATGGTCCAAATTTTCCTTCCAAATTCTGACTCCAAAGTTCAAAGGTGCAAATCTGATCGTTCATATTTGATCTCTCCATGGATCATTTTAAGCTCTAGAGGCTAAGCGCATATTTCATGTTTCAATGTCTAAGTTATGAGTTTGCTCGGCGTTATGTTTTGGTTCGCCTCCCCTAGTGCAAATATCTTCATCTTTACTGTCTAGCTCCCATAAGCGGTGCTGAAAAGTTTGAATGATTTAGAATCCTCTCTTCTAAAAAGAATTATCTTACCTGAAATCAGTGATCTCATACCTGAATTCTGGCTCAATGATTTCTTCTCATTATTTCGGGCTAATTACTAATGTTGATTTTCTAATGCTTATATCTCACCATTGACTGTGGATCCAGTGCTTGTATGAGAATCCAGGGGGTTTCTCCCCCTGCTGCTTTACAAAACCCCCTCCACGAGGGGTGATACCCCTCAAGTTTAGTGGTTACCAGTCCCTTGTTAGCTACCAGTTCCATGATACCAGCTGCATCGGACACTGGTGTCACAGGTGTCTTGTGGGGCTCCTTGTCGAAGGCTAGAATAGCACCAGAACTCCAGATGTGGAGGTTCTGAGCCTGTCAGGGGGTACAATTATTGGGACATGTTCTTCTATATAAAAACAGTAGAGCGTCAAAACAATGACGAATCGGCCAAGCTTATTATGAAAACTATTAAGTGTATTTGGGATAATGAATATAAGGCTACCAATCATGTGAGCATGTGCTATATTCAGAGACTTACTTTAGAAAGAAGGCTTGCTCCAGTGATGTTGTACTCCGCGATCATATCAATTTGACCGTCCAACTCTCCCACATTAACCATCGCCATATCGTCAACTGTCAGCATCATGTTATACCTGAACCTATCACGAGCCCAATCCACTGCCAACATGGAGTCAGACAGCTGGAAACCAGGAGGAATCTCCAGTATCACCATGTCCCTGAATGACACTGCTTCCCGTATCAAGGTCTCGAAAGCCTCACTCTTAGTGTCAGTAACCGTACAAACGAATAACACTCCGTACCCCTTCCCCTCCTCCTCTCCAGTACCCTTTCCCAGGGCTGTGTCTCTTAGCCAGGTGTTCCTGACAGTGTCACGTGACTGTTTAGTCCTGTCTGAGTCACGTGACTCATCTCTTCTTGACGGGGTTATCAGGATGATCTTATCGAAGTAAGGTTTGGTGGCGTAGTCCAAGTCTTCCGGTTCGTACACTACGTGGGTTACCACGGTTTTATCAGAGATGGGTTGGGTGCTGAGCAACGCCACGTTCATTATGAGGAACAGCATTCCCAGACACGCTAGTCCTCCCACAATGTACACTCCTGTCACTGCTTTCATTGCTGGGAACCTGGGTAAATGTGTTATATGATATATGTGACGTGTACTATTTTCAAGAGGCAGTGGTTATGTTTCATGGGAACTATCGTTAAATTTAAGCGTTCATTTATAGATTAACCTGATTATCAGAACATAATTTTGATGATTTTTTCAAAAATCGAAAACTTGTTATGGAAGCAATTGAATGTAAAATTTACGTTCGATCGGTAAACGAGA
Source organism: Beroe forskalii (assembly GCA_011033025.1). Taxonomy (NCBI): domain Eukaryota; kingdom Metazoa; phylum Ctenophora; class Nuda; order Beroida; family Beroidae; genus Beroe; species Beroe forskalii. The sequence continues at coordinate 473,063 of WFMF01000052.1, read as the reverse complement.
GCACCAGAAAATAGCGTTTGATTGTCACCCTCTTCCAATAGAAACACCTGCTACGAACAAACGCATCGAGTTATCACAAATTCGAAACTGTACACAACACACATTACATGCTTCACAAGGTGAATAGCAACTTATGTCACAAGTTCTGGCCCAAACTGGAGCAGCCAGCTGACTCAACGCATTGCTTGTTAGGGATGTACAGTATACACACGCTATTGTATTTAACAGATAATTTCATGTGATTGTAATTGAAATCAGGCTCTTTGTTAGCTTGTTTAGATACGAATGTTAACCAATTATATTAGCTGCTTGTACACTGCAGAATACAAAACAGACAGGGACTGTTGTTACAATTTTCAGGTACATAATTCCTTAGAAAGGCTCATCTTTTTCTTTTTCAGACGAGGAAGTCTTCGCACAAGGCGTATGTGGCATTGGTCACGACACTATTGCTATCGGGGCCTCTTCCGGGAGAATACTGCTCTTCAGAAAAGACTCCGGGTCCTTCACGTGTTTCAGTTCCTTGCAAGGTAAATCTTCAGTTCTCTACTTTACAGTGCTTGTACTCCATTCTACAACTCAATAACTGTGCAGTTAACAAGTGCCTGGTGAACTGAACAGTAGCTTCATTGGAAGATTATATTGTATTTGATGCATTGCAGATTGATTGCCGCCTTGTAGATTGATTGCTGCATTATAGATTGATTGTTGCATTGTAGATTGATTGCTGCATTATAGATTGATTACCACTTTCTGATATGAATTCTAGTTATAGTTTGAGAGTAGCGTGTCCCACAGGTCACAACAACCCTATCTGTGACATGGAGTACAGTAACGACCAGCTCCTCACCAGTGATGATAACGGGTGTATTCTGGTGTGGAAACACAAAGATGATTCCTTCGAGCTCATTAATACCTTCGAGGGGGCAGGGTCAGTTAGCAATCTTAAACTTAGTAATTTTCCTTGGATAAAATTCCTGCGAACTACCTATTCTAGGTAGTTTCTGTTCTAGTTTCTACTTTTCTAGGTCGTTTCTGTTCCTGGAATGATTTATCTTTTGCTTCCCTATAAAGGACAAGCTTCCTATCCTTACATGCTTACATGGTGAGCTGATACCAATGTGTCTCTGTATCAGGTCACCGTGCTCGACTCTGGCGGTGTATAACGACTACGTGATAGGAGGCTATGGCTCGGGACATATCAGAGTACATAACTACAAGGATGGCTCGCTCGTAGCCGAGATCACAGCTCACGCTCGGTGGATTAATGCCATCCACGCAAACTCCAGGGGACTGGTGAGTGTCTTGGGAGTGGCAGAGGAACCCATCGATATTTTACACGGCTTCGGACTTGGTATTTTTACTGATTGACCAAAAATATAAAAGCCATATTCAATATTAGGAGCAAGCTATTTTGCATTCGGTCAACTTGTTATAATATTTCAGCTAGCATCAGTCTCAGAGGATACCATTATTAACATTTGGGACCTGAACAAGGTAAGGGCAGCTGCTTTCGAATTTCTGAATGTCTTTGTTGACCGGTTCTTCAGTTTTCTGACCGGTTTTCGAAGTTTTTTAAATAAAATTTTAACTTAAATCAACACTATCAATAGCTGCATAATAATAACTCACTCGTTTCAGCTGGACTTGTATCACTCTCTCAGTATTCCAAACGTGCAGCTTTGCGGAGTGCAATTTCTTCAGGTATGTCATGTTTTGATATGTTCTTATGTTTTAGAAATAGTTACAGTTCTTAATCTTATGTTGGGTCAGCCTATGGTCATTGAATGTACAAATCTTTGATCATTCTGGGCAATGTTTCCAGAGTGTAAACTGAGGGTTATCGTATTATACTGTTCATCCAAATGTCAGTAATCCGTGTTATGGCTGTAACATAGCTTCCTGACATTTGGATTGAATCCTTTAGAATCTACTAATCTACTGAATTAGTAATCACTGGACCTTTATACGCGTTTGATATTCATTTCAACGGTCCTTTTCCGGTATTTGGTACTTTGGTGGTACCATCTGCTTTGAAAATGAATAAAAATGAATGCCTCAGGATTCAGACGACTTTGCTGTGACTGGATATGACATGAAGGACATTCTTATATTCAGGAAAAATGCAAAGAAATAGTGTATTCCACAGCTAATCATGCTAGGGTTAATAATTTCCATGATTTTGTTTTTCGCATTGCATTTCTTTTTGAATTGGTATATTTAATGATTTTTTGGGGTTTTGATGCTATTGTGCATTCACGTTATTAGACATACAGACACTATCACAGTCAATAACATGCTTGATACATGGCCTAAGATTTAACATTGATTCTGTAAATTTACATTGTACACAACTACACACCATAAAATCTAACACATGACATTAAATCAGTAATTCAATGCTTTCCAACCTTTCACTGTACAAGATAAGACGAGGGTTTTTCATGAACAGTCAAACCTATGATACACACTACTTTATTATCAGTCAAGCAGTCAAGGTCCATAAGTGTATTCAATTAAACCTATGAAACATACTACTTTTTTTCAGTCAAGCAGTCCATTGAATCACATCTCCAATCAACTCACTGATTACGATAACATGTTAAAATATGCAATTCCTAAGGCCCTGTCTTTCCGATACCTTGGATAACTTATTAGAATATTGATTATATTATGATTGTCGTGGTTTGTGTAACTGAGCTTCCATTTGAATTATACATCATAAATGTAAATATCTATTCGAAAGCCGTCGTATACGTGTGTTTTACTTTTCCAAGTTTCTATCTTTTGTCCAATATCTGGATGCTAAATATCTCTACGAATATAGAATTTAAAAGGCCTTTTGTTGCTATGATAATGCTCAGACATAGTGACGTGCACACCACCGACCACGTACAATGGATGAAACAATGCATCATTATGTATCAGACAACCAAATCTACGTAATGTTACCATCCGAAGAGGATCTCAAATATTAAGCTCGTGAAATTAGGCTCTTTGAATTTTACCTCGTTAACTTCGAAATTGGTATTTTCATCTACAAACCACAGTTCAGAAGTGCTGTGATTTTTGATCCGTTCATATTATCTCAATAATACCTATGTTAAAGTGAAAATGCCCTAAGTCACCTCTTCTTACTTGACAGATATGCTTCCATGCCCCAGCTGCTGCTCCCACGTGTTATTCTTTAACAATTCCATAGAATGAGTTGGCCTGTTTGAAGAGAAGTAAATCCAATGAAATATAACCCTAGAATCAGCTCGGAATGTCAGAACACAATATGAGGAAATGGAATTTCCATTATCATCATATGCAATGAAGGCTTGATGCTGTTCCTATGTACGTAGAAATACATTTCCAGTTTGGCAAATAATGGACCGTTAAGATCCTTCGAAATAAAAGATAAGCTGAGTGAAATTATTCTTACTCACCTGAAGTGATGACTGCTTGCAATCGGTAGTTCAAAAAGGTCCTTGTTGACGTAGCATTCTGGTCGTCAACCAAACCAATGAATCATTGTTCTCCAATATTCGTCATATTTTAATTTGATATCTTTCAAGTTCATTTAAAAAGTGCATACTGAAGAGAATGGTCAAGATATCTAAGTTAAGTTACAATTCAACCTGACTTGATAAATTGGCATTTTAAACATATCAATAAAATATGATACTCAGCGATTGAAAATGAAAAAGTGGCGGAATAAATTTGAATGAACATGTAGCGTGGCGATTTGATTGATCAAGATTGTTTGATCAGCACAGCGGTTCAGCTTTCAGTAAGTTCAAAAAAAGCAAATCCAAAAAATAGTGCTCAATGCTAACATGCGAAATTTGGGCAATTCAAATCAAGTTTCATGTGAAAAAATTTCACATCGACTCTGAATAAAAAAGCTCGTTATGTACAGCTGCGTACCATATCGCGTACAGCAAATCAGCAAAAAGGACCGGAGAAGTTTGTATCTTCCTCCTTTTATTCGGAAAAAACAAAAATAGATCATTGTACCTAAAGCGAGTTGTGAGTAATGATGGTTTTCCGGGCGCAAAGTTTGGTCCAAAAAAGAGCAGTATTTCAAAAGAGCCTTGGACTCCAAGGCTCCTTTGAAATTCTGCTCTTTTTGAAATCCTGAGCTCTTCTACTCCATGCGTTTTTGTCGGGGGGGGATCAGGGACTAAGTGCAAGACACGAGGCCGGGGTGGGTGGTGTTTGGCCCTTGGCGAAATCACTTAGTCCACTGTACTAACTGAGGTGGTCACCTTATGGAAAATCATAAACACTCAGTCCAAATGGCATATTTTTCCATATTTGGGCACTTTTTTGCCCGATGACGTCATAATTTTGGGGTGGGTCCCCACAAATTGTATTTAATTTCAGTTAGTACACGGGACAAACTGCAAACTGACAAATTTCAGTTAGTACATGGGACAATCTGCAGCGTTTTATGCTCATTTAGGGGTGGGTACCTTCAAATAGTGACAAATATCAGTTAGTACAGGGGACAATCTGCCGCTTGGATAGGTTTTTATGCTAATTTTGGGGTGGGTCACTACAAATGGTGCCAAATATCACTTAGTTAATGGGATTATCTGAAGGGGTGGTGGGTGGTATTTCAAAATTGGGCAAAAAATCACTTAGTACCCCTCGTGTCTTGCACTTAATCCATGATCCCCCCCCGTTTTTGTGGCATTTCTAATTTCTACTCACTCGTCTACTTACCCACGACGACCTCTGTTGAGGGTAGTGGAAGTTCGATAAGCCTGTACTGGGTGACGGTTGTCTCAGCTGTAAACGTGAAACTGATGATTTCACTTTCCCCCCAATTCCTGGTGCAGCTGGCGGCCCCACTCTCGCTGTACTGGTAGTTGAGATACACGATCCCATCGCAAGTCACCTCGAAGTAGTCCTCCTGAAACACCAGCTCCCAATCAGTCTCCGCACATTGTGTTGTTATGGCGAGGGAGGTGCTATCTGCAGTGCAACCCGATATGTAGTAGACCATGTCAACTGAGGACACTGAAAACACCCTTCTGGTCCCTCCTGAGGTCTCCACTTGGAGCTCTGTCTTCTGACCGTCCGCATTGGGTGCTCTCACGTGCAGAGAACGGGTGGCAAACGTTTTTCCGGCATCCAACATAACTTCAGCCCCCACCGTTATGTCCTTCCATGCTGCGAGGTTGTTACTGTCATATAGTGTGCTGTAGCACTGATTTCCAAGTTATGAAGGCTTGTAAAACTTAGAAAAATCTTACATTAGGATGCTAGTTCTGCATCTCATCAAAGCAGCTCCGCAGCAACTGAGTGACTCACTTATTCCTTCGCCGGGATCCCAGCTGGTATAGAACCAAGCGCCGGAGTTCACTCCGAGGTCCATCCTTCTCATCCTCACCCGATTGAGATCTGCATTCGTCCAGAACTCGGCACAGCTCGCCCCCTCCTCCGGGTCACTGAAATCCCACCTCATCACCGGCTCTCCCGTCACCAATTGCAGGACCAGGAAGTCGGGTGTCAGCGTGACTATCCACGAGTGAGCGAAGGTGTCCCATGCCGCGATGCCGTCCCCTGACCCCTCACACTTCGCTAGTCGGATCCAGCGGTCACTGAGCTGGAGGTTGCCGTCCGCTTTGATGCCTTCGCTGATATCCAGGAACTTAATGGTCCGAGTCCTGTTTTCTCCGGGGTTCGGTGTGAACCTGAACTGGAGTGGCTGGTCTCGGAGGTTATACAGCGTCCTTGTTGATGGTATGCGCTGCCAAGCGAATCCTGGAATATATTTCAATAGTATATGCGTCACGCATAATTAACTAACTGTATTAAGCACGCATAATTAACTAACTGTATTAAGCTCTAAGATTCTTACAGAAACGAATCTTACTGTTATATTGTTCCTTGAATTTCTATGAATTTAAGAATAGGGAAGCATAGGGGAGCATAATTGCATAAATGATCAATGATCATCTATGGACACGAAATTGCACCTCTTTGATGTCAAAGCGCTACGTTGAACATCTAAGTCTAACACCTTAACACAGCCATACAGCAATGTGATACCTGTCCTGGGGTAAGTGAGACACATGTGTTCCACGTACAACTCCAGGGGAAAGTTCGCCGGACACCCGGACGGGCTGCCCAGAGTTTCCATGGTAGGGGTAATCTCGCAGCTGCTCCGCCCTCCGCACAGGTCATGCACCTTCTCGTCAGATGTCCCGGATTTGTCCTGACAGTGATTCGTCGCATCGAGGACAGCATCTCCACCGCAGATAGAACTTCTCACTCCCCAGAACACGCCTAGTATCTGGAGAGTCTGGTCCGGGTCGTGGCATTGCAGCTCAGCTGTGGCACCTTCACAGATTACTGTCTTCTGGTAGGAGTCTGAAGAAAAGAGAGGGGGGTTCGTAGAGGAGAAGTGAAATATTTCAATGATGAGTGTATTACCACTCTGCTTGCCTGGATCACATCAGTTCAAATATTTTCTACACTGCTCATGAAATTATTTCAAGCTTCGAGTTCAAAGCTTATTTGAGTTTTGATCCTCCAGCCATCTAACCTGTACATGCCGGAGTACCGAGTTTGTCGAAGGTGGGGGTGTGGCAGGGGAAGTAGAAGGTGTCTACGCCCCCTGGTCGGGTTCCAGGGGTACATGTCACTGTGACGGAGGTGTAGGAAAGAACCTCAGTTCCCTCAGTTGGATACATTGCCTCAACTCCCTGCACGGCAGGCACGACACACATCCCTGTAAAGATGAGATGTCAGGTCTACAGATGATAATATATAGGGCATTGCTGCTCTGGAGAAAAATGATGGGTCTATCTATTTAAATTTTGTTCTACAAACCGTGAGTTAAGAAGTGCTGGACCCGTGATTTGTAACATATCATTTTAAAGGGAAAAGGGGACATGGACGATGAGCACTATTGAGTGTCATTGAAGTTGACTCATCAATGAAAGAGTTTATCTCCCATATCCTGACAATTTCCCTCATTTAAAGTAGATCTACTGTAACAGTTCACCTATGCAGAGGTCTGCAGAATCAGCTCCTGGCTGCAGGGTGGTGGAGTCTCCTGGGCAGGAGGAACAGTACTCCGAGTTAGGAGAGGTGGAGTAGGTACCGAGCATGCAGTCCTCACACACTCCGTCTGACAGGTAGGTGCCGGCCGGACACACCGCATCCACTGCTGTCTGGGTGAAACGGTGTAGGAAGAGGGCTATCTCATAAAGTATGCTATGAAACACTATATAGGATTAATTTGAGAAAGTAATGGTTTCAACTGAAGCAAGGAAATACTGAAGTGGAACAGAACATGTTAGCATCAGTTGGTATATCTGCAATCTTCCTGTTACATTTACAAGACCACGAGTTGGAATTCCCATTGAAAGCGGGAGTAGGTTAATAACAAACCTGTATGGTGAGCGTGGTAAGCACTTGGCTGAACCCCACCCCTACTCCCCCTCCTGCCACCCAGCCTTTCATCTCCTCCCCCAAGTCCTGACTGATTAGCTGCACCACTTGCACCCCGTCAATGGAGAAGACAATATAACCGTTCACAGTCACGGAGATGTCCATGATATACTCATCCTGAGGGGCAGGCACTGCTTCGAGGGGCACGGCATTATTGTCAGGCATACTTGAGAATCCAAAGTACTTCCAGGGGGTTCCGTCCGTCCAGATCACTATCTCCCCCTCGTGAGCCTGGTCAAAGACTGACAAGCTGTACAGTTCAAGGGAAAACTGGTCCATTCCATGCTCGACTGGACTCAGAGTGACTCTGTATCGGATGGGAAGTTCGTAGTTTTCAAGTATAAAGATGTCTGTTGTTCGTTGGACTACCCTTGGTGATGGGGTAAGCTCAAATCTCTCCCCCAATGAAACGCCTGGGAATGGAATTTACAAGAAATGCCTTGAAACCCTCATGTGACTATTTGATAAGAACAAATCAGAGGGAAATAAAGCTCTTCGCGTTTTTGGTTCTTATCTTTTCTTCACCATATTTCATGACCCATAAAGTCATGTTATGTTTTATTTATGCAGATTTATATTCATATACAGTATACATTATACCTACGTACTTAAAATTGCTGAAAGAAGCAGGAGCTGTATCATTGACTCGACTGATTCGTGGATATTTCAGTTTAGTGGCATTGAAACCTCTAATGTCAAAACGAAGCTGGTGCCGATCTTTTTAATTCCAATTTCAAAACAAGTTCATTAATTGCTGCAAACGTTCTTCGGATCAAGATGATGTTTAAGGAACTGCAAAGATTACTACTCACCCTAGTCCTATAACGCGCGAAATGAATTCCGAAATTGCTGAAATGGGACGACGAGTGGATCAAGGCTAAGGAGCATAAGCACAATTTTTAAATATTGAATAATAAATGATTAATTAAAGGCAAATACAATGATGGAGATCAGCTAACATGGGAGCTTGGAATCCTCCCGTCTCTTCAGGGAAGCAGAAGGTAGGGGCGGTTGGCCGGATTAACAGAAGAACAGGAAAGTGGTGAATGTGAAACTCAGATCAAGAAACTGCAGGGTACAGGCTCTCACAGTGCGTCTTGTTGTTAATACTGACTATTAAATAATAATACAAGAGGTACTTATAAATAAATAATTCCAACATACACTCGATTATACGTCCAGCCATCAGCCTTCACAAATCACAACAATGAACTGAAAATATAAGATACAGAGCAATGAGCGTAGCGAATGAAATCACAGTCTAGGAAATAGTGAATGTGAATCACGGAGGCAGCAACTCTGTACTGTGGTTTGTAGATGGAGATTAAATCAGGCCTCGATCCCAATCACTGCCCCGGCTTACACAATCTGGAAATCATTCGATTTTGTTGGGATTATGTTGATCATTATCTAATTTGCTGACCACAAAGAATCTACCAGGATGCGAAATTCTAGAAATGCCTGTATTGATTTGTTTATACAGGAAAGGATTAATAGAGCAATTCAATTAAGCAAAATAGATAAACTTGCTACGCATCCGCCTTCCTGACACCTGTATAAAGAAAACAACGCAAGTTGTGTAAAGAAAACAATACGGAATACTTTATAATCATTGCAATTTACATGCAATTAATGTCCGTATTACCCAACATTCAAGGTCGTCTTTAACCCATTAGTGCCCAAGGAAAAACTGGCAGAGTATTTTATATAACATGTTTATTTTCCGAACCACAGTGGGCCACAATGACTAAGTTTAAAATCGCAATACTGGTACTTCAGTAGTTTTCGAGTTATGAACCTGTTGCTTTCGGGCAACACTGGGCTGTTGCCTTGGGGAAACATTACTTTATCTCTCAATATTTGGCATCTAAAAGTGAATTTATGGTTTATTCTACTGTGCAAGTAGCCACAGATGGAAATGGAAATCATATGCAATACTCACGGGAACCCAAAGCCTCAAAAAACGTACTGTTGCCCACAGGCAACACTGGGGAGAAATGACATTTAACTATTTATTTCACGTTCTTGGACATTCATATCACGTGTGGACGGAAACAATATGCCTTTAAACATAAATAATCATTAAATATGGAATGATTTCCATAAATGCTGTTGCTTTTAGGCAACACTATGCCTGGATTTTACATAGCATCATGCGACATTATTTTTCAACTACCAACTACGAGAATGGTTATTTTCCTGCCTTATTTGGTGTGTTAGATGTCTATAGATGTGAAGTTTGGCATAAAATTTCAAAGATTATTGTTGCTTCTAGGCAACACCAGGATTCAACATGATCAATTTTGCTCCAAAACACATTTCTATAAAACTGCATGTCGGTATTTTATGCATTGGCAGGACCTTCTTTGCACTGAATCCTGGCTGTAGATTGAAAAGACAGATAATCTTCATGGATGAGGCCATTGGGGTCTATTAGAAAACTGATCGTAATATTATATTATTCAAATGGACTTTAGTTAACATAGAATTATGTCCCTTACTGCATGAGTTACTGGATACGCCACACATTTGTGCCAGGACGCCATGTCTTGACCGTTACCCCATTGAGGCGCACTCTATTTACATAACTCAGAGCTTGCAAAATGGCTATGACTGACCTTCAGAGTTTACATTTTCCTTAAAAAGAATGGTTAGATGATCGTGAAAAGGATCGTGGATTTATAGGCACGTCGTCGTAGGTATATAGCCAATAGTAATTATACACATGTGAATAATGAATATTCGTTAAGTTTCCGTTTCGGCTTGCGTGGGTTATGGATTGCCCCTTGAAAGTTGCAACATGGCCACAGTTAGGCATTTTCCAGGGAGACTTTCGTCATTTCAGTAATTTGTGATTAGGTATGCAATGAGAAGTCCCTGAAGTCTGAAAAGTGAAAGCTGAATATCGTAATATGTAGAAATGAATGAAGGTTGTTTATAGAATCTAACAGGACATGCAATTCATGCAGGTAGAACCCACTTGATTGTATTTTTGTCAGTTTTCTGTTATTGCGCTAGATCTCTCACCTGATCCAGTCAAAAACTCCATACCGTTATTATTCATAATCTGTACTCTTCATACTCTTAATAAGGCTATGAAGAGTATTGCACCTCTATAGGAGCTTTAATTTTACTTGCCTATTGTGCACAGACATTTTTAACGCCAATAGCAAATACCATTATGCCAATCATAATTATATATTTTTATAATGTTTTTAATTAATGTTGGTTCCGTTGAAAAATTAAGGACTCTGGACAAGTTCTGAACGACCCAAAATACAGCAAGTGTATCCCAGTGTTGCCCAGAGGCAACAGATATAGTTTATTTTAACATTTTTGAACGAACAATTTAAACATTTATATCAGAAAGAACAATATTTATATTTAAATTGGCGTGGGTATGGTAGGCCATGCCCCACAATATAATGGTGTCCTGGTGTTGCCCAGAGGCAACAAAGCAACAATTTCTATATATTTTAGCCTAATTTCTGAACGTGCAGCATACAGATTTCTATTACATAGTATCAGCCTTTTGTTAAATGCCGTTAATCTCGCTATTTTGGGCAAACTTTCAGCTTCTCCCAGTGTTGCCCAAGAGCAACACTTTTAAATTGTCGCATATAACGTTCTTCTGCTTAGTGAATTTGCAATTTGGCTCAATTATAAAGCAATCAGACGATGCAAAACGGTCAGATAAAACATGATTCTGAGGTTTCTAGCCCATTTAGAACTGTTGCTTTTGGGCAACAGCCCCAGTGTTGCCTAAAGGCAATCGGAACTTTGAATGCTTATATCTCCTGACTGGTTTGGACTAATGAGTTCATTCTTTCACCATCTGAATGCCACATCCAATGACCATTTAGGTGTATGCAGCAATAAAATCAAAAATCTGATTTAGCTACCTCAATTAACCCAATTACTGAAGGTGGTAGAAAATCCTATCAAAAAAATAAATGGTCAAATTAATTGGTCAATTAACTGGTTGCCTGATGCCAAAAAGATATATTTCGAGATCAGGAAGTGTGCGAAATTTAATAGGGCTAGTGTTGTTGAAAAAACGAAATCAATATCTTATTCAGAGAAGCCACAACTACTCAAAACGTAACTGTTGCTTTTAGGCTACGTTGGGCACTAATGGGTTAAGCTAAGTATCATACTAAGGTGGGCTTTAAATGAATTTAAAGACGAGTTCGTATTCCCCAACCACAACATAAAGGTGACCTCTAAATTTAAAGGTGACCTTTAAACGGTATTAGCCAACAAATTTAAAGGTGAGGTCAGCTTAAACTGGCAAAAGGTCACCTTTAAATCGTAGAAATTTAAAGTTGACCTCGGAGCTACTTTAAATTTAAAGGTCACCTTTAAATCCTCTTTTACGTTGTAATATACCTTATATTTGCAGAAAACCTATTGATAGATCCCGAACTGCAGTTTCTGGTGGTTACCTGCTCACCTATTGAGCTATTGGACCAATGCATAAGTTGAGCGAAATTATTATGAATTTTGGATTCTCGAATGAAATGTAAATGAACATTTAAAGAATTGGCGGACTGCTGGTATGCCGTCTTCCCTTAGAGGAACACCTCCAGTATTCCGAGGCCGAACAATTTGACTTGGCTGTAGACATCTCGGCTATACCTAGTGACACCAACCAATGAAATGGCATATCCGATATCAATTGACATTGGTCTTAGATTTATAGTTTCGCCAAAGGCTAAGGAGTAAGGACAAGAGTTTGATTCGTAAGATGTTTCATCAGACTTGTCTCATATCGTCTTTACTGTGGCCTGTGAAGCTGAAGTCTGGATGATTTCATTTATCATCATGACCTCAGTCGCCTATCCGATACTTTGTAAACTGACACTTCGGTGTAGGAAGTAAATTACCTGTAAACTCGGAAGTGTTGGTGAAGAGAGGTCATAAAACCGGTCAAACCGGTTTTTTGATCATTTAAAGACGACCTTCGTTGGGTAATACCAAAAACGAGCCAATTTAAAGGTCACCTTTACGTAAAATTTTGGTGGACTTTAAATTTAAAGTCGACCTTAAATTTGTTGGGTAATACCCCAAATTTTTAAATTGTCAATTTTTTAAAGGTCCCCTTTAAATTTAAAGATGAGCTCGTCATTAAAGGCCATGTTGGGTAATACGGACATAAGAAATTATTGTATTAAGGTATTTTACATTACAACATGCATCCACTTTGGGTGAAATTTCACCTAATATAAAATCTACGTTATCTTGCATATTTTGTATTGCCTGAGCTCTTAATTAGTTGATTAAGTGATTGATATCAAGTTTTTTGGTAGTTTAAAGTTTATGCTTAATGTCCGTATTACCCAACATGGCCTTTAATGACGAGCTCATCTTTAAATTTAAAGAGGACCTTTAAAAAATTGACAATTTAAAAATTTGGGGTATTACCCAACAAATTTAAGGTCGACTTTAAATTTAAAGTCCACCAAAATTTTACGTAAAGGTGACCTTTAAATTGGCTCGTTTTTGGTATTACCCAACGAAGGTCGTCTTTAAATGATCAAAAAACCGGTTTGACCGGTTTTATGACCTCTCTTCACCAACACTTCCGAGTTTACAGGTAATTTACTTCCTACACCGAAGTGTCAGTTTACAAAGTATCGGATAGGCGACTGAGGTCATGATGATAAATGAAATCATCCAGACTTCAGCTTCACAGGCCACAGTAAAGACGATATGAGACAAGTCTGATGAAACATCTTACGAATCAAACTCTTGTCCTTACTCCTTACACCTTTGGCGAAACTATAAATCTAAGACCAATGTCAATTGATATCGGATGTGCCATTTCATTGGTTGGTGTTACTAGGTATAGCCGAGATGTCTACAGCCAAGTCAAATTGTTCGGCCTCGGAATACTGGAGGTGTTCCTCTAAGGGAAGTCGGCATACCAGCAGTCCGCCAATTCTTTAAATGTTCATTTACATTTCATTCGAGAATCCAAAATTCATAATAATTTCGCGCAACTTAGGTATATGCATTGGTCCAATAGCTCCATAGGTGAGCAGGTAACCACCAGAAACTGCAGTTCGGGATCTATCAATAGGTTTTCTGCAAATGTAAGGTATATTACAACGTAAAAGAGGATTTAAAGGTGACCTTTAAATTTAAAGTAGCTCCGAGGTCAACTTTAAATTTCTACGATTTAAAGGTGACCTTTTGCCAGTTTAAAGCTGACCTTACCTTTAAATTTGTTGGCTAATACCGTTTAAAGGTCACCTTTAAAGGTCACCTTTAAATTTAAAGGTCACCTTTATGTTGTGGTTGGGGAATACGAACTCGTCTTTAAATTCATTTAAAGCCCACCTCAGCTTTAAATTTTGTTTAAAGACGACCTTGAATGTTGGGTAATACGGACATAAGTGTCTTTGGCGTGCAGATTGCAGAATACCTGACCGTAGTTGCATTTGATCGACAAACTACCGCTTACCTTAGGAGGTGTATTTATGTAGAGTAAAATTTTGGTGTCCACAAATTCGGGGATCTTTCTCAAGTCATTACTCTAGTTAACATATGATAATGCGACGTCATTTTGAACTGTCGTAGTGTGTGAAAAAATGGGGATCCTTACGAAAAATCCCCAAAGTACAACCTCCATAAATACAACCATAAATACAACTACTATGGTATTTAAACATTAAAATGCAGGAATTACCTTTTATCGAAAGCAAAACAATTTCGGAGATTGTGTCTCGTCAAACGTGGCTAATTGTCTCGCCGCAACAATGTGTCTATATCACTTTTAGGAGTTTTATTATCACCTGACGTTGTCAAGTGTAATTATAGGTGGGAAAACAATAGTGAAAGCACCTGGTCTTCAGCGAGAATGTGTGATAAACGTTGAGAAAAGAGACTAGGGTTGAGCACTAATGACTATAGATATAACGGATAGGTACCTTTGGTACATCCAGTAATGATAGGTTTTGTAACGAGTGAAATGTGCAATCTGCGAAATAAAAGCTGGAGCCTGGAGACAAAGCGCTAGTGCATAATCCACAATCTAAGATGCTTGTTGGGTCGTTGGGGTGATGCAGCCGTATACCTACCTATATTTGAATTGGTGAATCTTTGATTTCTCCACCCAGCCCGATGGAAATTTTAATTCCAAACTTTCATACAGCTCGCAGCAACATTATCATGAAGTTAATGATGCTGTATGCAACGTAAGATTGTGCTAATACTCATTTCAACGCATATAATTTAGGTCTATAATGTTACTGTTTTTTAAGTTTTTACGGCGATCTCGAATGAGATCATTGGAACCTGATCTCATAATATGATGTCAACGACAGCGTGTTTTTCAATGGCTTTTGGGGCCGTGAACACATAACGCAACCTAGTATAGTGTGCCATCCCAGTAAGTACAGATTAGAAGGAGTGTATATATCTGATTTGCACTTGATTTATATTTTACTGCTATTTTGTTGGGACAAATGTTTTAACCTGCCCATTGATTTTGTAAAATTTGAATTTTGAAATTTATATTTTACAATTCCCAGTGCTATTTTGAGAAGGAGTGTATATATCTGAATATCTGATAAAACCTTGGAAATTTAGCGGCACTTTGGTTCGATGCAAAATGAAACGACCACAATCCACAAAGCATTATAATAGCTGTGCGGCATCTGCCCACCTCTCAAAGTCAAGTGAACCCTCACAGTTCACACCCTATAGCCGTGCAGTCCTTTGGAGCATAAGGATCTGTGGTTGACACCGAGTCTACTGTTAGTTAGTTTGTTAACTAGACCTACATTTCCATGATAAGGCTCTGGTATCGTGGGTGTTTTCAGATCTCCTCAACATTGAACATACCTAGGTTCTAACCTGCATGGATAGATAATAGATATCTATATTCTATATGGCTCATCATGGCTCAATTTCTGCGAATGGACTGCAGCCCAAATGTCTTTTATCTTTTATTATCATCAGGGGATCTATTTCAAACATTCTATGTAATGTTAGTGACTAGTGTAGTAAGAAGGTAAGTAGTGTATATCACTCATCTGTGGGTCAATTACCGGCTCATTTGCCGAATCGATAGATCATGGTGTCGGTGTTAAATTTAAATCCGAACTTTTTTATTTCAACTTTTAAAATCTCACTCATACCATGAAAATTACCTCTCGACTGCAACCAGCATGAATTTATAGCAAAAGCTGGGAAGGGGAGCATTTACCAACCAGAAACATTGCCAAAACGTCCACCAGGATCCGAAGGCCAGTTTTTTCGATGTCCAAAGGGGTGAGAAGCTTAGAATTTATGGGTCTACACGGTGCCTGTGATACGATTCTTATTCGAACTTCTGTCCATTTCAGTTACCCACACATATCCTATAGAATCGGCACCTGACTGCCTATTTGGTAGATCAGCATTCAGAATAAGTAGGTTGTTGTGTAAATTTGAGTACATATTGTGTATTAGAAATGTAAGTAGCAAGGCTCCACAGCATAGGAAGATACATTCCAAAGATTAGAAAATTGCAAAGAAAACTCTCTCATTTTTCTTAGATAATATTGTCTAGAACAAAACATCAATCTTTCAATTAAACATCTAAATTGTAAAAACTCGGAAGTCTACGTTTCAGTGCTCCCCCGCCTCACAGTCCGTTCTTCCCTCGTAGTGGCTGGGAAACCACAGGTTTTCAGCATCTGCAGCTTCCGTGCTGTAACTATACCCCAGAATTGCTGCATCATCTGCAATGTAGCGGTATACGAACTGCTTGAAAAGAGGGGGCGTGTCCTCCCACAAATACAACACTTCCTCCTTGCTTAGCACTCCTGAGGATAGGTGCATCTTGTTAGAGTCCTCCCACATATAGCCCCATTGCCTTTTGTAACTCCTGAGGATATGGACGGATCCTCCCACATATACAACACTTCCTCCTTGCTTAGTACTCCTGAGATAGTATTAGTTGCATCTTGCGCTATAGCCCCATTGCCTTTTGCAACAAAGAGATATGGACGGATCAAATGACAGCTGCACTCCCTGTTAGTTCATTTTTGAATTTTTGAAAGCTAAAGATTTTTATGAAACCTCCTGTTTAAACAGCGATTTAACCAAAAAATAATATTAATATATGAAATAAAGTGTCCAAGGTAATCATACAGCAAATATTTTTATGGCAGCTTCATACGTATCGCTTTGTTCCTCTTCCGATTTGATAATTTTGTGACTGGAGTTTCATCATCCCATCACAACCCGTTTATTTGAGACCCCACCGTTTGCAGCGATTTTGCTATTTCACTACCCAAAGACGTTTATTTCGACCCCCCCCCCTTCTATTTGGCACTGGAGAGTACAGTGGTTTGTAGATTAAAATTTTCTAGAAGACTAGAATTTATCTCTCGAGAATAAATTTTCAACTATGATAGTACCTATTCATCAATAGTATCCTTTATCTATCCTTTATCTATCCAAAAATACAAATTTCAGCCAATTTGTCTGTACAATAGTCATTAGTGCTGATCTAGCGCCATTGTTCATTCTTTACTGCTGTGTTGAAACAAACAAAGAATTGATGATGGGACCATTCTTTCAAGTAACCGTTATCATCACATTCATGAAATAACGACTGAAACTCTGGAAAAGTTTCGCTAATTCCTTCCGATTACCTGGCTGCGTGCTCCTTATGTGGGGCAGGTGGTCTGCCTCCAGGTGGAGCTTCTTCTGGAGATAGAGATAGTCGCTATGCATTGTCTCAACACTTCCTATGAAATCAAACCTAACAAAGGGAAGATATCGAATTTACGGGTATGCAGAGGAATTAAGAGACCCAGATCTAATTTAAAATGGTTAAAACTGCTCAAAGAACCATGAACCGTTTTTGAAATGAAACTAATTTTTAATTTGCTATGCATTTTCTGAAATCGTGTCAAGAACAGTAAATTTTTTGCTTTAATTGGTAGATAATTGGTAGATAAGTGATTACAATATCAGATACATTTATTTCACAAAAACACTGATATTTTGACAATTTCTCAAACCAAACCCCACTCCCGCAGAAGTGGACTCTCAGAAGTATTTTTTGATTTTGAGATTTTGAGATTTTGAGAGCCATCAAAAATTTGGAGACACGCGTCTCCCGTCACTAAAACAATAATTAACGTCTCACATTAATAGATGATTATGCGGCAGATGAATTCCCTGAAGTAGTAAGCCGAGGGTGGAATGAAGGGGCGTACCTGTGTCTGCAGTGAGCACAGAGACTGAGCATGAAGGGGCGTACCTGTGTCTGCAGTGAGCACAGAGACTGAGCATGCTCACGAAGTGGCTGTTCATCAGGATCTCCTCCTGCAGGTAAATACTAAAATAGTGGGCGCTTAAAGTCCCTTAAACCTTAAAGTTCCTTCTTTTTTGCCCAAAGATCTGGGGCTATTGGACACAATTCTTGAAGCATAGTATTTTCTAAGTAGGATCAAACTGCATGGCATGCAAAACTTAGGTTTTTAACAAAAAGGACCTTTTTTATCCCAAAAATGGGGTTTTCAAGAAGCTGTAAATATTGGAAGCAGCATTTTTGTCATGATTAGGCTTGGGTGCATGGGGAAAATCCTTGTGTTTACCTGTATGATAATTTGGTTTCAGTGAAAACCCCACGGACCTTTTCAAACCAAAATCCTTACCCCTTTTCAATGGGAATGGAAATGAGCTATGGCTTGCTGATATGCTTCTCTTACCAGGAATGGGAATGAGCTATGGCTTGCTGATATGCTTCTCTTACCAGGAGTGGGCCGCCTTGGAAGTCTTGCGGAGTGAAGATGAGAACGGAGAAGAACATTCCCACGCTGACGAACACAGGGCTCCTACTTCTGCAGTAAGTCACAGTCTCTTCGAAAATAAACGTGTATATCTGCGGATAAAGGGCGGATAGAATATAGCTGTGTTATTGGCCCTTGAGTTTCGATATTTTTCATAAAAAGAAACATCTTCCGTGCAAAATATTGATATTTATGTTATTTGAATGGTCAAGATTTTATGAAAATATATCATTGTTTACCTCGTCAGGGATAAGATCGCCATCCGGTTTTTCTCTCAAGATTCGATGAAGGGTCTCACAGATCACCTCGCTATAGTTCCTATAAACCTCAAA
The DNA here is from genome assembly GCA_011033025.1 of Beroe forskalii. Taxonomy (NCBI): domain Eukaryota; kingdom Metazoa; phylum Ctenophora; class Nuda; order Beroida; family Beroidae; genus Beroe; species Beroe forskalii. Next base: position 454,486 of record WFMF01000052.1, on the reverse strand, counting down.
CTGAGGCAGGGTTGACGGACCTAATGGGCTAATTGTTAGAGAGCTATTCGAAGAGCAGGCATGCTACAGTCGGCAGACAGAAGAAGTGAACTTTTTGATTGAGGTTAGTTCCTACCACAGAATTATCTAATTATTATATTGTCTCTATAATTCGTAAGTTTAACATAATTTATCAATCAATATCGCAAGACCATGGATACTGGATAGCATTGGAATTATACCCGTGAACTTGTCTCTGTAAGCTGAGAGAAGCCGGTCCAATGGATCTCTAACGAAGGTGACTTTATAGAAGTCCTTCAAGATATGATCAGTTAGTTCCGCTCCCTGCAGAGATGATCAGTGAGAAAATGCAGTATGTGCCATGTTCAGAACATGGAACAGTCAAGTCTCATTGCCAGTAAATCGCAATTCCGTCTGATTATCGCCATTTCATTTGTTAGCTGAAACTTGTGCAGGGGTTTTGCACTTCCTCCCCATCCGACTCACGTCTTCAGATTGGAGGAGTGCGTGTAGAGAGCCATTGTCTGTCCAATAGCTCTTCTGATGGGGGTATGTTATGTTTGCTGCTTCCTCTTTTGATATCTTCCCGTTTAGTTGGAGAAGCAATGTTTTCCAGTTTGAGGAACCTGTTCCGTGGTAGTGTGATCAGTGGTCAAACAAGCTCGAAAAAAGAGCGGCTCACACCGGACACAAATAAATGGGCAGTGGTGATCCTCAGTCGGCTGATATGGTAGCCAACGACCATTTCTAACAAAAAATACCCCGAAAAAGTAACCAACTTTAAATTACGAAAAATTCCTAATCTCCTAACATTTTGGAGTACACTGATGAAGCCAGCGAAGCTAAATACAAACCAAGCGATTGCAGTTGCTTTCTATACCTGTTTTGCCGAGTGTACAGAGCATGAACTGCTTGCTGGGGACGGGTAGCATGCGCTTAGCAGGGGGTCGTGAGGGGTAGGTACACGGTACTAAGTCAGGGTGAGCTTGACACCGCTCCCACACCAGTCTTGCTCGCTCCTCACCGTCCTGAGAAATGCGGTTCTTTGTGAGGAAAGGAGTTAATGGAAATGTGACATTTGAAGAGTAGATTCAAGATCCAAGTCGTGGAATCTTACTATTGTACTCTGATTTCTAGGAGAACATTGGAAGCTGGTTGGAATATTCGGCATGTGCAGTTAACTACCATATTATGAAGTTTTTGATACCTTCACCACTTCTCTGCGGAGACGGCCAGACTGCTGAGTTTTAGGATCCAAATCTGTCTCATCAATATTGCCTATAAAAGTAAAAGTAAAATTGACAAAGTCCTGATAAGAATTATTTTGATAGACTGATAGGGCTTGTGACTAATGTCCGAACTGCTCATGTCCAAACTTGAATATTTTCTTATCCGAAATTCTATTAACCACTCTCATGGTAAGAAATAAATAGCATGAAGGTTCATTTGGTGAATTAAGGTAGATACCTGATCCATTATCGGCGAAGAGCAGCCAAATAACAGCTAGTGAAGTAAAAGTGACCAATAAACTTGGTCCCCTTCTCCTTCGTGACAACAGTGTGTCCAGTGTGCTAGAATGCTTCTTAAGTTGTTCTCACTGCAGCTATATATGGAGGTGTTCGTTAAGATTATTCTTTTATTGTATTGGAATGCAGTAAAAGTGTATTATTAGCTTATTTCTATCTTCAATAATTGCAATTGAAATTCATGAGAATGATTAATCGATTTACGTTTTCGATATTGTCAACATAGTAGTAGTAGATTATTATAGATGGAAGGTTCCACATCTTTTATATTAAGCAATGATCAGATCTCATTGTTAAAAACTTCAGATGTAGTCATTAATTTTGCTTTGAATGAACGTGAAGGTATATAAAACGATTGACAATCCCATTCATTTACACAATACACAGTTTAATGTTTTAAGAGTTTCATTCTGACTGAAAGTCCATACTTGTTTTCCCCGATAAACTTCTGCAGTCGACCGTTTAAGAAGATACATCTCCTTCATGATCATGAGAGACAACTAAGGCTTATTTCGAGGTAGTTAAAAAATCAAAAAGAGTTCGAAGACCCTGAATAGCTCATCTGAGTCAGTGACTCGATGTCGTCTATTTTGACTTTATGAAGGATCACAGAGTTATTGATGGTCTCCACCCTAGTCTCTCTCCAGTCTCTGTGATGGAATGTGGGTAGACAGGAGGGCGTGACGGCTGAGAAGCGGTTCACCAGCACCCCCACATAGGCGTCCTCCACAGGAAATAGTGGCTCCTGCCACCAGACCTCCTGAAGGCGGCGTAGGAGGGCGGCTGAGAGGACGTAACCTGCTCCCGCCATGTAAGTGGGGTAGTGAGAGTGAGGGTAGAGGGCGTGGCTCACCCCGTGCTTCCCTTCCCGCCTCACTGCCTTCCCCTGGATACAGTCACCCCCGTAGTGCAGGTGCTTCCCCACCGCTGCAGACAGCGTCCCCAGCTGGAGCAGGGAGTCGTCGTCCACCTTCACCAGGAAGTCGAAGGACAAGCCCCCCACCTTGTCCAACACCCACGCCGTTTTGTAGACGATGTTCCGGTAGGACTCGGGTCCTGGCCACACCAGGATATCTCCGTACCTCCCAGCTTCGGACCGAACATCGTAACCGTCTTCAAAGCCGACCACGAACACGTAGCTGAAGTGATCGCTCGTTCTGGCGTTAGCTTGGCTGACTTGGCTGATCCAGCCTTTAGCTCGGAGTTCCCGACGGAGAGCACTGTTCCGAGGAGCTGAGAATATTACGATCAGGAAACGTTTACTCGTTTCTGCGTGGCCCTTGGGGTCACGACCTATCTGCTTGAAGATGTGTTTGCAAGGTCCCATACGGCCAATCTCAAGGGAAATATCGTACAGTTCATTATTGCTGCAGTCCAGACTGCATGGTCCAATTCCAGTACTGTGATTATGGAGTTGCTGGAACGCTATGCTAAGAGAGGTGTAGAGAAAGAAAAGACTGACGACTGAGATGAGAATGAGAGATAGGTTTATCAGCTGTGCTCTGGCAGAGGTTTTCCTTGTAATTCTCATAAACTAAGCGAAACATTTTGTTAGATTAAATAATACTAACAGGCCTGCTGTACGCAGCACCTCGTTCGCAAATTGGGAACACTACAATTCCAATTGATTGAACATTTTTCACCGCATCAACAAACTAAATAGAATCGTGGAATGGTTGTCAACTTTATAGGTTTGCTGAGGTTCGTCTAATCCTCACAGCTGTTTGTTTCGACACACGCATTGTTTCACTTGAAATTTCTATAATAATTTACATTCATCTGTTACTTTTCTCACGTTTGAAGTATTTCCGTTACTAATCCACCCGATTTTTGCAATGAACTGGAAATTTCTTATAACAATTTATAAACTATTTCAGGGGCTAGTACTGGGTCTCAGGAGCCCAGAAAAAAAGTTTACCATCCTACCTCATGGGGGCGGTGGTTTTTTGGGCCACGCCCTTTTTTATTTTTATACGCTATGTCGATTTTTCATAACTCATGGTTTGTACTTTTAACTCGTTACTAAACCCTTTATTATACATCATTCAATATACGTGATCGTTTCCTGACGAACTTTTCGATAACGCGACCTTTGCACCTCATTGTGCGTTCATTGATAAATCAGCGAAAGCTTAAACAATAACAATCATTACATAGTCTTGTAATAATGCCCAATAATATTTCTTACTGTAAATATGTAATTTTTGTTTGTTTGGAAACCCACAGTAGAGCTGACAAGGCGCGAAATCTTTATTACAATATAATAGCATTAAATTCAATATATATTCACTTTCACAATCTTCATAATAATATTAATATAAATGCATTTAATATTTATATTAAATGCAAAAACTTATTTTGAAGAGCGATCGATGTAAACAACTGCTCACATCACCTATGCAATTCAGATCGATGGAATACTTTTACCGCATCAATTCCAATCAGACCATGAGTTACGGAACAGCGTACCTAAAACAGCATTAAAAAGAAATGAACGCGCGCAATTAATCTGCACATGCAATTTTCCCTCTGCGCGCGCGTTGCCATGGGGCGTTGCCGTGACGTACAAAAAACACACAGAAAGCGAAATATCATAAGTTAGACTAGTGTAAGGTTGGTTCCACCCCGGACCTGACAATGTTCATGTGTTTGACGAAGGGGCAGGGTGCAAGAAGATGTGCAGGTGTGAGTCTGATGGTAAAACGATGCCTGCAGAGATGAAGTGCGAGAAGGGGCACCTAGGATGTGTCACACACTAAGGGCTCTCACAGGACACCTCCATTGATTGAATTAAGTAACATTTAAGCTGGTGGTTGGACTTTTTCTGCTGATTTTCATTTTGATGGAAGATGAGGTTCGAATGTCAAGTATCAAAAGTCGAGTTTATCATTATCAAACAAGCGGAACGAGACGAAACAAACCCAACCCTTACCATAACCCGGGTTGATTCGCTTGTTTTGGGTTGATTAGCTTATTAAAACTTGTTTCTGCTTGATTCATGTTTAGTCAGATGATTTCCCATCCTACTTTTGATTTCGTAACTCGCGTTTTTTCCCTTCCGATGTAAATTTTTTTTGACCTTGCCAAGAAATTATCACGATTAGCGAAGGCTAAGAGCGGCATATCGGTGCCGTTGCTATGGAAACTAAATTTTGTGCACGTGCAGATTATAATCAGTTCTATGCAAGAGCTTTCTATTACTGTTAAATACTTAAATGCTGTGTCGTAGTTTTTGAAAATTCGACGTTTTCTTTAACTAGATGGAAAATGGACATAACTTAAATAACTTGAGGATATTCCAGATCGATAAGTTTCATTAAGCTCTGGCAGAGGTCGGTCGATATTCAATGCTGAGTCGATGATAACAGTTGCCACTGTAGTTTTGAAATTGACCGTTACTGTTAACGGTTAAGAATTTACAAATTAATGGAATCGAATATAGGTGCAGTAGCGCATTTGAAAGACAGTTCCTGGAACAAAGCAAAAGTATGAGAATTAGTGTCAGAATTAAAATCATCTTGCGATCAAAACGCAGCAAAAGTCACATGGTTTATCACGACTAAGAGTAAGACTAATCGACGAAGTTCTATTTTTCACTCTGCTCCTTCATAAAATTGAACGTTTGATTTCGTACTGGTCATAACTTTGGATCTGATTGGAATTTTCGATGCGGTGAAAATATGTAATCCATTTAAAATTTGCGAACGAGGTGCTGCGTAATGAGGTTTGTGTTTGCAGGCCCAACGTGCCTGCTAATTTTATATATTTAATAAGAATATACTGCATAATTCTAATATAATATTTCGCACTGCTGACACAGGAATAGAGTATAATAATCAATAAAATGCCAGGGGTCCAAGTGTGTAGTATAGTATTAGTAGAATGTTTTGCACCAGCAGTTGTTGTCATCCCGGCTGACAACAGATTATTAGATGATGACAGAGGAGGCATTGTTTTGACAGAGAGAGTACCACTTCTTCTCCTTGGATCATTTACGAGCGTGGCCTGCTGATGCGTAAAACTAAATTGAAATTAATCAAAAGATATGAAAATAGCAGGGAAAGCGTGTATCACTCCAACGATTGATTACTTAATCATTGTTCACTATCGCAAGATCAGCAAACACGAAGTAATTCGCCGGTTTTAATCGAACTATCAAATCAAATCAGTCATGCACTAAATCAAAACTTATTGTCCACTTACAAAATGTTACTATAATACCTTCGAAATAGAGTGCCAAATTATTGCACGTGGAAAAGCTGAGTGTAATAATTTTCTTAGCGTCCTGATCAGTGATCATGCTCAAGTAATATATGGAGTCCTTACTATTTCAGGAAGCGGTAATTTAGCGCTTTTTACTTTTAGACGCTTATTATCGATAATTAAAGAAAAAACGTTTGAGAATGTGCCGATGGCATCATCATTGTTAAAAGTCTTCCCGTCCTTCTAATGCAAGGATGACCATTTGGCCTTAATATTTATTTGGCCTATATTGATTTGGCCTTAAGGGGACGTAGAGAAAAAAATGTCAGCTCGTGCCATCTTGCCGCCTATGTAGTCGTGTTAGGTATGTAAAAATATAAAAATTTCCCGAATACAGACATAACTAAGATGTATAATTTTTAAATCGGCATTTAACTTAAATGCCGATTGAAAAATTATAGTCCTTCAGTCGGTAACACCTGCTGCATGCGCTGGGCGCGTTTCTGCTATTGGCAATGTAATAGAATGGGATTCCAATTTGAAATTTCGCCACGTAGTGACGGACACGTTTTACACGATTTAACCGAAAGTTAGGATAATTGTAGGTTAGGTATGGTGGATATAATATGGCTGACATAGTGCGAATGATCGGCGGACAAACAGCGGAATAAAGTTTCATAAGCATCTGTTTATTGAGGGCTGGAGCTTTATTACTGCTATCTCTGAAGGACAGACAGTTGCTGAGTTATATGGAAATTGTATGTAAAAAAGCTAGTAAAAGAGTCTTGTTAGGCCTAGGGATCCATCATATATTACGTCATCATTTTAAACCCCTCCCTTCTATTAAAATCAGTCATCATTGGCTGACCCCTCCCCCATGCTGATTTCAGCATTGAACAACCCCCCTAATTTTTCAAAACAGATTTCGGTACTTAATTAAGGTATCGAATAAGTTTTTTTGAGAGGTATGTAATATCTTCTAATATAAAAGTAATTTGAAAGAAATTCAATTTTCAAGCACGTGTGTTGTATCTTGCTATTATAGAAAATTCAGAATAGCATCATATAAGAACAGATAGGCTATCATATCCTAAAGATGTGAGGATTTCAAAAAATTGTTCGTGACGGCTCACAACTAATTGAGCCCCTTTCTTTTGTTACCATCTGTTGTCACTTGAAAACCCCTTCCAATTTCTTCTGAGGACGTAATATGTCATGGCTCCCTAACCATCCTCTACACTCATCGAGTCATTATTTTCTAGAGAAAAGCTAAAAAACGAGACTACATAATATTGTAACTACTACAGTTATTAGTGAAAAGTTAGAACCTCATCAGAAAGCGCCCAGAAATGGCTTCAAACACTGGGAGAAGTGTCACCAGTGCTTAGCAATTGCAGCTGTGCGTGCAAAGATTAGTTCTTCAGAACTGAGGCGTACTGGTTAGACTTAGACTTCAGAAGAACTGAACTGAGATTGGTCGAGTTACAAAAATCTAACAAGAATTGTCCCCATTGTTCTATTCATGGGTGCTCTTCAGTTTTCCTCCCCCGATCTAGACGGTAAATAATCGCAGTGTACAGAAAACATTGATAAAGAGGACATGTGAAGAGCAAGAATTCATTCAGCAGTAAAGGTTTCACGTGTGATCATCAGTTCAGGAAGATCGTAAAGTTCTTTCAAAGCGCTTACGACTCACAATTACCGTGTTTACTGTTCAAGTACGACTTGTTAATAGACATATTATGCACTAAAATGCTCACGAACTGAATTATGGATGAATTTTTGGGACCTATTGAGAGCTATCAGTGATAGCTCTCAATAGGGTAACCTTTGTTACGTGGTCCAGGGAAGTCGTATAGATCACAATGGTTTGAATATTTATATACTCACAAACCGAGTCATACACACAAAGCGAAAATGGCTTTGACACCTGACAACACAGCAATGTACTATTTCTTGTGGCTGCTGGTGTGTCAGGATTGCTTTTAAGGTATTTTGGGATATGCCCTGATAAGCTGCTGCTTCACTAAAAATTGTTTTTTCGGCAAATTTCCCACGTAGGACAGTTGTAGAAAGTTGCAAGATCAATTTGTCGTGCCAGAAACTATAGAAAACGGCCAAAATCGCTTGTTGTCCTCAGTTGTTGTCTTTTATCTCAATCATAACCCTGACCAGCGTGCCAGCGCGGCTGAACCTTATAATTCTAAGCATAAACAGTTAGGCATGGGACTACACGGCCCCCCTTAGGGGGGGCAGCCCCCCCTAGTTTTCAAAAGGCCCCCTCTAGAAAAAACTTAGGGGGTGCAATTTGTCCCTAACCTATGATTTTCTCAAAAATTTGAACATCGAAAGATTAAGTTCAGTTATACAGAAGTTTTCCTGATATTGTCCTTTTTAGAGTCTGATCAATCAATAAAAAATGATTTTAGTTCTATGTTTATATGCGAAATAGTGAAAATTAGGGCTATGAGAAATTTTTAAAAAAATGAAAATTTGCTTATGAAAAGTTAATTCCAAAAAAAGTGTTTATTAATGGCATGTAGTTAGGTTTAAGTCGATGGTTTATAGGATTTCATCATTATTGAAGTTACAAGTGCATTGTGCAATAGTCTTGAATCATACCTTCTTTCTTGCACATTTGAAGCAATTGTCTCCAACAACAAAATCTCACTTCTATAACAGATGACATGAAAAGAGTTACAATAACTCTGTTATATACCTTTTTCTGAAACTTTGGCATTTCTCACCCATCCACCTGGCTGAATGACGAGTTTTAATTTTAAAGTTGGATAATTCTGGAGGTTTTTCTTTCCGTGAATGTATAAAAAATAATTTGCCCAAGCATCAAGGCTGGGCTCAGGAGCTTATTTATATCTATATCGAATGTGGTAATATCTATATCTTTTTATGGCCACCCACATGCAGATAATTCATGATATTCCTATTTTCGATCATGGTTGCTATGAATTTTAACCCAAGCCCTTGTAAACACTCAAACAGACACCCCAAATTTTCCTTTCTTTCGTATCTATTCTAGGTGTGGTTTTATACTGCAGATGACGAGGCAAACTTAATCCCATTTCTATGCAGTTACAAAATGTCAAAATACATAGACACGGTGCGCGAAGGGATGGGTGGGCGACATTTCATCTCAGGACACTTCATCTCCCTGTCGTGACCCTAACCCAAACCCTAACCCTAACCCAAACCCTTACCCAGACCCTGACCCTAGCCAAGGCCCTTACCTTTGCGTAGAGCTGACATATTGCGAGATAAAGTGTCGTGAGATAAAGTGCCGTGAGATGAAATGTCCGTTCCCCATTTTTATGGGATCAGCTGTGGTACAATTTAAATAAGTATTATAAGTACGTCCGAAAATGAAAACGGTGGATATAGAAACTAAACACCTTAACCCTTTCTATGCATCAGTATGACAGTATTGAGCCACTGCAATAGCGAGCGCAGGTGCAGCTTTATTTCTCATACTATTTTCACCATCAAATCACATTAAACGACGCGGTGTCGAAACAATATGCGAGCAATGCTACTGATTAGACTTAACAATTCAACAACAGCTCATGGTATCAATCAAATTTGTATAAAGAGGACGATCACAAATTTTGATGTGAATAGTTTTATCTTATCAACGCAGCAACATTTCTAGTGTTTTGCTGGATAACAGCTTTATAGCACCGAGAAAACCTTCCATTAATCAAGGTGGCACCTATATTGCGTGTCGTACGATGAGAAAATTTAATCTGAATCCAAAGTTTAGTTCAAGTTGGCCGGGTATCAACCAAGGTGATTTCCAATGTTATAAACTCCATGCTTTTTTGCGTTTAAAACGCTGTGAACCTTATAAACAAAATAATCACTACCACGCCGGTCTCAATTTGAACTATGAATACGCCCACATCACATATTGCGTTATTTTCAAATAATGTACGAGCGGGGCGAGTGTATTATTTAATTAACGCCGAACGAGCAAATGTAAAGGCCGGCATGTTTCATTGAGTTGATCTATTTCTCCATGAACTTCCCATGAAGTACTCATTAATTACGCATCAGTCCACCAACCATTTGCTCAGTTGTGGCTTATTTTACGCTAATCTAACGCCCCTAGTGGTACTACTACTATTGCATAAATCAAACTCGGCTTCCCCTCGTGAAATTTAGTGCACTATAATAACCTCGAGTGATAATATAGTGCAGTAATTGACACTCAGCTTCGCCATGTTCGATTACAGAAACAGTATGCGCGTTAAATTAACGTTTATAAAATAGACTGCACGACCAGTCCATTTGGGATACTGCCTTGGGGTAACTTCGAGGGGGCGCTTGAGGACTAGGGCGAGGGATTAAACCAATATGGACCCAATTGAAGGTATGCTATATTTTTCAGACCCGCAAAAAACGGACGCTTTCTATAATAAGATAATAGAATGCACGACTTGCTATCTTGCACTTGGGACTGTCAAGATTGAAACCCCTTATAAAAAAACGACTCAATCGAAAAGTATGCTCGTTCATCATTTCCAAATAACGCACGCTTTGCGCGAAAAGAAATAAAAGACGTTTTGCTGTATAAAATGTAAGTTGTAAAATATTAATATAAATTATAATTGGATGAAGTATTATTGTTGACAGTCATTCAAGTTCGGGAGAAATGAACCTCTGATCGAAAAATAGTCAGAACTCGTCCTTTTTATTTTGATTTTTTCTGTGCATCTAATAATTTATCTGGTAATACCTTAACCTCCAATATTTTAGTCGTGTAGAAATATAGTCGGAATTATTATAGTCGTAAAATGTTAGTCACAGAGGGTCTGGGCATATAGTCGGCCGAAATTATAGTCGGCATTTTTGGCGATTTATAGTTCCAAATTTCGATTTTCAAAGCGTTTTTTCTTAAATTTCTTTGATTGTTGATTATCGAAAATCGTAAATTTTAGTATGGCTGACTGAGTACATCCCTACAGCCATCTTAATTCTCACAAAATGATATCGAATGTTAGAATGACGTAATAACAATCCATTTTCAGGCCAGGTTGCCCTCTTATGAAATGCTAAAGTGCGAAAAACTATACAAATTATGATTGTAAAAGAAAAGTCTGCGCTTTCTATAGTCGGTAATAATTATGGTTTGCCGAATTTATAGTCGAAATTCGAATTCTGACTAAAAAATAGGCCGACTATATTTTCGGAGGTTAAGGTAATGCACAAATTGTAGCTATCAGGTGCTGATCCTTTCTGCTATTCTTAAGAAAATAATACTATGTACCAAGCTCGAAACAAAATAATATTCCACATCTATCTACTTAATGATTGATGAATAAAAAACTTACTCATTTGATCAATAATTTTCGATGTAATAGGTATCAGCCACTTGGTGCATTATCTGGAAATATAGCACATCTTTTGACTTGCCGTTTCCTAGAACTTGAACTGTAGATTTTTGGTATTCAATCTATTCAAGCATTTATTTTCAAAATTTTGATGGTATTTGTCTCCATACGACATCATGAAATGAAGGTTCCGATATCACATGTGTAAAATTTTACAAAGTGCTAAAAGTGCCGTAACTACTAAAATCCATGATGCTCAAAAAATGTGTTCTTTTCAATCCATACTCGATTTAAAAATAAAGTTAAAGCAATTTAAAGGTATAAAACTATTTTAAAAACGTATAACATATAATATTCCTAACATACATGGATTTTCCGTGTTGTGTTTTCTATATGAATAACGACATCTTTGAGGAGCTAAATACGATTGTGAAAAACAACGTATCGTTAAAATAAACTAAAAAGTTCTTAATTCGTCAAATTTGTCGTAGTTTTATCTAATCAGGATAAATTGGGGGTTCAAAGTTCATGCTGGTCTTAACTCCTAGCGTTGCTACGCTACATGATCATGTAATGATCTTGTCATCACGAAAAAGTGACTTTTACTCCCCTCGAAAGTTAGGAGCGAATAGATTGATCAGAGTTTAGGAGTACTATGGTGTACCACATTCATTGGATCTTTGGCATATGATATTTCTGGTCGCCCAGCAACTGATAAATTCTTTAATCACAGGATTTGGTTGAGTATGATCTGCTTCCCTTTATCTCTTTGCAGTCTGGATCAACGCACCTGTAAGAGTGTGAAGTATTGAGAAACTGAAGAACCTATGGTATTCATGGTGCAATTAACATTTGCTGGCGCTGTAAGTGGTAGTCATGGTAACACTTACCAGCACTGTAAGTGGATTGATGGTAACACCTACCAGCACTGTGAGTGGTAGTCAATAGTCATGGTAACACTTACCAGCGCTGTAAGTGGTAGTCATGGTAACACTTACCAGCACTGTAAGTGGTAGTCATGGTAACACCTACCAGCACTGTAAGTGGTAGTCATGGTAACACTTACCAGCTCTGTAAGTGGTATTCATGGTAACACTTACCAGCCATATAAGTGGTAGTCATGGTAACACTTACCAGCACTGTAAGTGGTAGTCATGGTAACACCTACCAGCGCTGTAAGTGGTTGTCATGGTAACACTTACCAGCTCTGTAAGTGGTAGTCATGGTAACATTTACCAGCACTGTAAGTGGTAGTCATGGTAGCACCTACCAGCACTGTAAGTGGTAATCATGGTAAAACTAGCCAGCACTGTAAGTGGTAGTCATGGTAACACCTACCAGCACTGTAAGTGGTAGTCATGGTAACACTTACCAGCACTGTAAGTGGTAGTCATGGTAACACTTACCAACACTGTGAGTGGTAGTCATGGTAACACTTACCAGCACTGAAGATGGTTTCCATAGTTGTATTCACACTGTTTGCCTGCGCATGTACCATCCACGTTGCACGTTATCACGCTCGTTACCAGTCGGCGCTTTCTATCGTTCTTCTTGCGTTGCAAACTGTACACATGACATGGCTTGTAGCAATCTGAAAACAGTTCTATTACATCTATGATCTACAGTGGTCTTGGGGGAAATGTAGTCACTTCTTCCACGGTCCATATAGTTTGATCTTCACTTCATCTACAATCTACTTTAAGCGTGTGCACTGTGCAGCGCTTTTTGCCATATAAAATATTCCAATCTAAATACCTGCACTGCATTCTATTATTCTAGGTGCCAGAAGAAGTTAGGAGGAAGTTACCTGGACACCCCAGACAGATACTCCACTCATCTCCCCGCACGTAGCCGTCCTTATTGGTGTCGCATCCACTGAAGAATGTTTCGCTGCAAGCTGCATCCGGAACCACGGATAACATCTGAAGAAAATACAGGTAAATTTGGACTATTTTTCAATGTTCGCTGGCAGGAACTTAGACGAATGTGACGTCATCAAATTACTATAATTTGAGATATTCCTGTTATTTCTTCTTGCATTCTCGACCACGCCCGTCCTATAGTTTCTGCCAGCGCCCTTTACTTATAATAACTATTACTGTTATCGTTTAACGAGCATGTACAAAGAAATATTTCAACGGGAAATTAATAAATCAGATACAAGGAATTCTTATAAAGTGAGATTCATAGGTTAGAATAATATTTTTAAAACGATTTAACAAACACGTATATATATACTACTATACTTCAACACTATGCAATGCTTAGCCAATTCCATGAGATTGAGAATGGGAGTTATTCGGGAATATGCACGCGGCTATTCTAAAAAGTAAGAAAGTAATGCTATCAGTATTCAGTATCTATAGATTTGTCCGGGTTAATTAATGAGGATTTGGAGTGATAGCTGGAATACTTGGTAAAGCCATCGACACTGGCAGTTTGCCTCTATCAAATACATCCGAGTTACAATATTTGAGTATTAATTTGTCCAGGTCAATTTAGATATATCTTCAACAATATGCACAATATTAACTGTATGTGATAGCCGCGTACGATGAACAGGCAATTATGCATACTCAATGCTCACTTTTGTTAAATCATAATAACGTCACCTTGAAATAATTTGATGTGTTCAGACTGAGGGGAGATATCATATGGGTTAGATGAAATGAACGTCTGCGTATAGTGATCGATATTGATATTATTATCTGCATCCGACTACTCACAGATAGTTCTTTCTCCGTCAGTTGCCAGTCATTGTCTGTGTCTATTTCGTCAAATGCCCACGATATCAGCTCTTTCTCAGAGAGTCCTGCCAAAACAGCAATTATATCGCAAGCAATTTTGGTATGTCGAGGCCAGTAAATTGCCACCGCACCGACCACGTCGACTTATAAAATGAAGAAAATTATATGACATCAATTCTTAGATGAGCTATAAAACCGGCCAAAAAGTATTCTATACTTTAATGGCATACTATTATATCATTATTACTGACAGATAGAACGATGTTCCATTGTACAAGGGGTTAGATATTTAGGTGTTTTCTTATTAAAAACTTTTGATGTCCAATCATTCCGGAACCTACCTTTCCTTTGCCTTGCGCAGTTTCTGTCATTGAAAAGTTTATTTTCGACCACTTTGATTGAAGTGCAGTCCAATACAGCCTCGTTGTCAAGAACTCTTCCTAACTGAAGAGCCGTGTAACCTAGAAGCAATATTTTAGAATTGATCATAGCTCATGGAACACATTCCATGATGAAAAACATGATCGTAGAACATGAAACTATGATTCAACCATCAATAAGCGGCTGAATGATAAGGTAACTTCACCCCCAGTTATAGCTTTATAGACTTTAACAATCAGAAAGAATAGATTTAAACTCATACAGGCCATCAGAAAACATCATCCGCGTGATATCAATGAAATTATTGGCAAAGGTTCAAGCTAAATTGAGGACTAGCTAATAGCTATTCATCAGTTTGACACCGGTTAGCAAGTTTTCCGGTTGGTCTAGTGCAGGCCTAAAATCACTTTGATCTGCTCGATTAACCCGGTTCTAAATGTATCTAAGTAAATCAAAACGCGTTGGTCTGTTACGCAACACGTGTGTTGTGTGGACATCCCAGTTATTTCAATATTCCAATCTAATCTAGATAAACTATAATTAGGGATTATTATTATCATTTCTATATAACTAAGCCCACAAACTACAAATTGTTATTGATCATATAATAATAAAACCGGGTCTTTGGCAGCAATCAAAACAAATCATGCATTAGATTCTGCATAACACATGTAATTTACAGAGATTAATGCTAATCAAGTAATATGCTAAGGGTAATCAATCAAGCTCTCAGGAATTTCAGCTAAAAATTGAAAAATTTTCAAGATTATTAGATTATTAGATGAAAAATCTCACATTCATACAATCAGCAGAATTAAGTTAATGAATCAGTCATTCATCTGGACACAGGACAGGCATTGCCCAGGGACTCATAGACATCCCAGAGTTGGTAGGAAGGTTTCGGATAGTATTACTGTAGGACAGCCACAGTTGTATGCTAATGTTAAACGATATCTCTCGATATATCTTTTTATTCTTTCTTCTCTTCTTTTCCCATGTCCTTTTCGTTGTTTTGAAAGGATAAGGGGTCAAGTCAAAACTTTAAATTCGGAAACGAGATTGGTACCATATGATTGATGGCTGCCATTGAGTTGTGTGTGTTTTTTTCTTTTTCCTTTTATAATGAATATCAGTTAAATTATACCAATCTCATGTCCCACTGAGTTTTTACGTCTTGACCCCTTTTCCTTTGAAAAAAATCACTGTTGTGCCAGAAATCTGGGAACATATTCAATGCAGAAATTTTGCATTCTTTTCCATTATTTGATTCACAGAATCATCAGATTCACGGTCGACAGCTGGTTTGGTTCTATAGCCAATTCTAGTTTAGATCTCTTAAGTCCACTAGAAACTCCAAAACTACATATTTTGTTTCCAAAATCTAGGTTCTTATCTGAATTTTTGGTTCTTATCTGACTATTTCTCACATCCGGGTTGCTTCTTTGTGGGTTTGAAAGTCAGGACTTGGTAGATAATGTACCCTAGAAACCTAGAGATGAAGTGTAGATAAAGTGAGTATACATATCAGTATTCAGTATTTGTATGCAATGCAAGTATGTAAAAAGTGCAGAGAAAGGCGGAAAGAGTTCACTTCACAAAGGCTGCACACTACAGAGTTTGCTCATGCTTCCCTACGGCATATTCAACGCACTGTGTCCAAGAGAGCTTATTGCACCCAACACATTGTCCAGAAAAATTTTCCCGGTTTTTGGTTTCACCACGTTGGGTCCTGAGTTGTTTTCACTTAGAAAACAGCTTAATTTGTGTGATTCCAATAAATTTGAAACATGAATCAACATTTGCTTTAATGCATTCGGTAGCCTAAATCAAATCATATTATCACTAGATAAGTCCCGTGTGGGGCTTGTCTCTTTAGATCGTAAGAATCATTTGTGTTTTCGAACTGGATTAAAACTTGTTTTTCGAAGAAAAATGTCACTCCAATGTGCATTAAGTGTCCTTTAATATTGCACATTGAGCTCACATGTAAGAATGTGAAAGTTCATCAGCGTGTTTCATATTATGCAAGTCCAATAGAAAGACCATGTCAAAGTTTGGTTCAGCTAAACGAGCAAACAAATACCATGATCTCAAGTAGGAATGCAATGTGAGCTGCACACATGGTGACGTACCTGGGCATCTCATTTCCGTGAAGAGGAGAAAGGATGAGATGTAGTCAGGGCACTCCAATATGGACTGCTCTCCCTCTGTGTACTCCATAACCAGCTTGGCTTGGGAGCAGTTAGCCAGATTCCTACACCTGAGCATCATGGTCTGATATATAGCCAAGTCGGGAATTATAATGTGCTGAATGTTAACATTTTATGACGTTTCTTGGAAATACCTCGAATAGCATTCGTTGTAGGGCTTGCGTAATATATTATGAGTAATATATGTATTTTATAATGTAGCGTACGGTATTTCCTAAACATTGCCCATATCATGTGACTATGGCTGCTAAATAATACGTGAGTTTATATCATCAAAATGAAATAATTATTTACAAAGATAATTTGACCCATGCAAACCTCCTAACTTTTTTTCTGAGGTATCTGGTCATCATGTAATCTTTCACCATTTTCTTGTATCTCATCTGCTTCTCAATCGGGCAGGCTGTACAGTTAGATAGTTGTTATGAGATGGGTACCAGCCTTGTTTGATAGGTTATTAAAACAGGTATAGGTTTGGAATTCAGATTTTTTACTGTTATCCAATACCTACAAGTATCAATCTGTTTCATCTATTCATTAGAATTTCGATTATAAGCTACTATCGGTTCGCAGGTTTAAAAAATTTACGGCAGTAAATAGTAATTTCAAATTTGGAATATAATGCTATAATTCAGTCCTACTCCTTATCATGTACAATGTGACAATGTGCTTTGCATTACTTGTTACATGTTCTGAGAAAATCATATAGTTCATGCCTACGAACTATAGAGACATGGATTGATCAGATTACAGAACTTATGTATACTGTGGTTTTTATCTTAAAATACTGTGGTTTGTAGAAAAAAGCTCTACTCACGGGACTTGCACTCTCCGAAGTGGGCCCAGTTGATGGTGGACATCTCCACCTTCCGCATGCAGGACATCTCGCACTGGTTCCGGTATGTCTTACCGTTAGAACCGCACAAACAGGTCTGCTTCAGGGACAGACACCGGCGGTAGCACCCCCTGTTCGCTTCACTGTCGCACTGCGGGAGGAATACAGTTAGTAATTATACGGAGTGGTGCAGGAGGAAAAACAGTAAACGTCAAGGTGAAAATGGTTATAATATCGGGAGAAATGCATAATGCTTGCTGATTAGAGATCCCATCAGAATCAGTAAACACGCTTCCAAATCGAAAGCTTAAATCTTTCTATATCAAAATAGCCCAATCGATGGAAATGGTGACGGTATAGACGGCATACCGTGCAAGGCATCATGTCAATACCTACACAAAGCATTTTAGATGGAAGTTTTGATTGAGTGATTGACTTGAGTTCTGTTTCTGAGCTGTGAGATGACTGTTATTTAGTGGCCGAGTCACATAGTTAATTGTCCGAAAATTCTGCTCAATGTCGTAATACCATGCCCCAAAGTCGTAATAAAGTTTGGAGGGTTTAGGACGTTGTTCTTAATTTCGTTGCATTTATTATCATTAAACAAATAAATCATAATCTAATTCTCTTGGTCTGTTGGGTTCATTTGCTTGTCTGTGACTGGCAAAGCAATTTTCCAAATATCAAATTTGTCAATTCAACGATAAGGTCAAACGATTTGAAACCTAGATTGAAGTATTTAGAGCTATTACTAATACTATACCTATTTATTATTTGCAAAGTATTCTGATTTGATCAGCCTTTTTATGAGTCGTCTCGACTAGGTCAACCAAATACCACTATATTGGCCTACAATTTCAGACCAATTCTCAAGAAACCTAACACCATAAGTGCTTTTTTGGTAACTTTTGGTACCACTTGGAACTATGGAAAGGGTACCCTGTCGATACTAACTCACATAGCCCTGTATGGAAAGAGTACCCTGTGTAGATACTACCTCCCAGTACATACCACTGCATCGCGTCTGTTGATGAAGTTGGTGTCGTGTATCCCCACGTCCGGAGCGTTGGTGCCCCCGAACACGTAGCTCCCCTCCACTATGTCGGGAATACGCATCATGCTCGGCGGCTTCACGATCTGATGAATTTGCGGATCAGTGTAAACCGTCGGGGGACAGCCTATCATTTTATCTCACGGTATAACAGGTAGACATAATAGGTAGAGTGATCTAGTAGGGGTCCTAAATGGGGACATCCCATCGAGAGATATTGGTTTATATGAGCTTATTTCCTCATCAATTATGAGGAAATAAGCTGGATGGTTTCAATCATGTGAACAGGAAATATTCCATAATCAAACTATCAGTTTGATACTGGGTCTTACCGTGTCAGGGTGTTTGTCAATGGGGCCTGCTGCACCATGGCTGGTGTGATGTGTCAAGATAGCAGTTAGTAGTACCAGTAGTAATGCCGTCTTCTGTGCTTCTGATCTGATCATGTTACGGGTTCCAGTAGTAGGTCATTGCGTGGTGGTGTGCTTCAGTAGGAGGTATTCGCAAGCTACATGTTTCCTTGGGTGAATTAAGAACTTGACAGAATTTAGGCTTTCTTGAGAGTCCTTATAATGCGCCCCAGAAATATTTATGGAGCGAAGACATAACTTATGTTATTACTAAAACGCAGTTGGCATAGTAAAACTTTAAAAGTCGGTAAACTCAAAAGACTGAAGTCATCTCACTTAACCTTCGGCATATATCGTCTGTTTCGTTTATTATGGCACATTTGAGAGAGCTGTAGCAGGGACATGCTTTTAGTTTTGAGGTCGATTGATATCGCCCTGATGGAGCTAATAGATGAACATTTGATGTTCAAATGTTCATTTCATGAATTTCAAAATGGTCTGGTAGTTGTGAAGATTTTTATTCTAAGTAGGAAAAAAGAGGCTCTCAGTGAGGTTATTTTACCATGTTCCCTGATAGCAGTTAGACGACCGTGGCGACACATTTTGTTCTTCCCCAATGAAAACATCGACCATATTTTGACTCTTAGGAATATTTTGAACAAACTTGAGGCCCATAGGTTATCTTCAAACCTATGGAACGGCAAGAAAATGCTCATTTAGTCAAATCATTCAGAGAGAGTGAGAACAGTGCTTCAAAAAATGCAGCTCACTATTTTGGCGGCAGAATCCAGAAAACTCGCGATTTTCACTTGAATGTTGGAGAATATTTCGTGCTAATCATCACCAAAATCACTAGATATGCAAAAGTTCTTAAAAAGTCAACTGAGTACCACAAACAGGCCAGAGTTGATGCGAGGTCAGCTTCGCTGAGACACTAGAGAATATAGCCTCACTAATGGTTTACAGGTTTTTCATGGGTTGTGTTGGTCGGAAATGGCTAACTGGAGTAAGCATAATGCAATACAATGCCTAAGGAAGCTGAGCAACCCATTGGGCCACATAACAATGCTGGTTTGGGGTGTTGTTTTGGCCAAAAGCCTGATTTGCCTTAATCATTTCACCATAATGGAGCTCAAATGGCTCTAAATCAGCACTCAAATTTGAAGTGGGTGAAGTTTTCCAGCAAAAGCCTCAAATCTAGCTAGAATCCAACCTGATCTAAACTCAGGAGCACTGGAGTGACCCCCCATACCTCAATTTTGACCAAAAAATAATTTAAGCGGTTTTGATGACAAAATGATAAGTAAAAACTTTCCAGCTCTATGGCCTCCCTGCTTGCCCAAATATATTACCAGTGGTTCCTGGCTATGGCTAGCATTTAAGACGATGATATTCAACGGAAAAAACCAACCCTGACCCTTAAGCGAGTCCTTTAAGACAGCATTCACCACTTAATTCAAGAAGCTTCAACACTGGAATTGGGATAACATCAGTTTAGCAGTTGTTGAGCGCCTGGGACTATGTCAAAAAAGGATAGGCTTCATACCATGGATTTTCGAAAATGTTCATCTATTTCACGAATTGTGTGCACAATTTTATAGCTCAAATAATTTCCTTTTTCCTCTGATAACAATATAAAATATGCCATGATAAACGTTACGTAGTATATAAATGGCATTTATTAAACTCTTTGAAGCATTGATTTTCTTAATATCACATCATATTATCATACACATCATATGCATGTATATTATGCGAGCGTCCTATATATTCTGAATAGTGAACACTCAAACTTAACATAAAACCCTCCAAATCTCAGCCAATGATAGCTCGTTATTTTGGTCTCGGTAGTCAGCAAAACGCCGGAGTTCTGTGGGTTCGACATATGCGATGTTAATAACTTAATGACTAAGTCTATCCACGAGAATTGACATGTTTTACTGTTTTAGGACTCAACCCTTCACTCAATAAGATGACAGCTTCCGCTGATATTTACAGTTATAGAGCCAGTCAGATGCTTCCTAAGAAACTTTTTGACATTCCAAGTAAAGAGTTTCTTCATAATATCCTAAGATTATATGCCTTAACCCGCTTATTCGAGGTAAGGTCTGAGGGCGGATCGGGTCCTATAAGTCACAGGCCCGTAGATAGAGGGGGGGTAGGGGGGCTGCAGCCCCCCTCGGAAGAAAAGGTACCATTTCAAAAATAAGTTTGACTGATAGTATTTTGACTGATAATCATATTTATTTGGCCTGGTTAAACATTCTACAGCGCCCCAATTTTCTTTAAATTTTCCAGGTGGCTCCGTCCCCTTGACCCCCCGCCAGGGGATCCGCCCAAAGACCCCTGCCGCAGCTTGCTCGTGGCTCAAGGCCCTTCCCGGAAAAAATCCTGGCTATGGGCCTTATAAGTCAGAAGACAGAGGAAGTAAACAAGTTGCATTGAAGGTGCTCGCTAAAAATGTATTTTTTCATTCACACGCTGTAAGTGTGAAAATGCATCATTCAAATTGCATTCATCGAATTTTAGAACTTAACTGTACAATATTCAATACCATTCTACAGAAATTCTACATGAAAATGATTTTCTCGCAATAGGACCTCAACATTTTCAAGACCAAAATGTCGAAATTTTAGGCTGCAGTATAAGTTTCCGCAGTATAAAGGTATAAGTTTCTTATTTTCATAAATCAGTACAGTTATTTTCTAATTTTTCCAAGATCCTGGGCTATAATATTACCTGATTTATTAAAAATCTTTGGCCAAGTAATTTCTAAATATAAGCAAACCGAGTGTCTGCTTATATTATGTATGCGACATGCGTTGTTTGACAGACACAAAAAGCGATCAATGAAAACCAGACAATATGAGCTACTATAATGCAGCCAGTGTATGAATAAAATTACAAACAACTTGTAGTGTAACGTTATTCAGGAAAAGGAATTACAACCAACAATGCAACTTATATGAAACATCCCAATCCGCAAATTACAATGTAGAAGTCCTCCTGCCAGTAATGGAACAGATAGCTGAACCATGCCATACAAGAGTATAAGAGAACCTGGGCGGCTCATGCCTCGAAAGTTGCAAAGCCCGATAAATTATGCTGCGTAGTAATAATAATAATTACAATGTCTTTTTAAAAATGCGCGAAATACACATGTTATGAATACAACTGTGACCTTTTAAAACTTCTGATTGATTGCAATGCGCTGAGCTCATATTAGTCCAAGACGAAATGTCCAAAAAATGCCATCCGTTAGCAACCCGTGTTAAAAGCGATTTCTCGACGGTTATTAGGCCTTTAGACCATGTAGAATCGAATTAGCTCGGTCACGACATCTGATCTCGATGGCGACAAGTCGATATTGACCACGCCCTTTTTTGAGGTTACACGCAGGCTTGATTTTTCATAACTTGGCTCAGGAAGGTCGTAGAGACTTCGTTTTTGGGCGCAAACGAAGCGCAATGGCCATGTTTATATACGACTTGTTAATAAACATATGCCCTAAAATGATCAGAGAAAAAGTTATGACCGAAAAACAGTTTTTAAGCCATACGCGAAGCAAATTTTCGGTGATTTTCGAAAATCCGTTAGTAACCTGTGTTTGAAGCGATTTATCGACGGTTGCTAGGCCTTTAGACCATGTAGAATGGAATTAGCTCGGTTACGACATCTGATCTAGATGGCGACAAGTCGATATTGACCACGCCCTTTTTCTTAAGGTTATGTGCAGGCTTGATATTTCATAACTTGGCTCGGGAAGGTCGTAGAGACTATTGCGCAAACGAAGCGCAATAGTCATGTTTCTAGACAATTGTCAATACAGATTTGCCCTATAATGCTCAGGAAGAGAGATGTGGGCGAAAAACTGATTTTGGGCAACCGCTGGATATAGCAGAGGCGATTTTTGTATTTTGGCCCAATGGCCCAATAAAGTCGTACAGATCTCCTTTTGGGCGCTAATAAGTCGTATCATGTTTACATACATGTTAATAAACATATGCCCTAGAATGGCCATGGTCAGGAAGAGAGTTATTGGCGAAATATTGATTTTTGGGTACCTTAAGGTGTATAGCAGAGGCGATTTTTTGTATGTTGGCCAAAGAGGATCGTAGATGGCTTCGTTGTGGGTGCAAACAAATCGCAATGTCCACCTTTATATTATAATCCTTGTTTATAAATTTATGCTCATTTATGCCCTATTAGAACACCTGTAGGCTGTTCGTTGTCCAATCCAGTAATTATAAAAACTATAGTTTAGTTTGGCTTTAGTGTTAGCTTCCGGCACTGGAGGTAGATCAGAATTGAATTCAGATTTTTTACTGTTATCCAATACATGTTTGTATCTGTTTCTTTTATTCATTGGACTTTTGATTATTAGCTACTATCGATTCGCAGGTTTAAAAATTTCAAAGGATGTAAATAGCAATTTCAAATTTGATATTCAATGTTATGATTCAAATTTCAATCCTACTCCTTATCATGTACAATGTGACAATGTGCTTTGCATTACTTGTATACATGTTCTGAGAAAATCATATAATTCATGCCTACAAACTATAGAGACATGGATTGATCATATTACAGCACTTCTGTACTATGGTTTGTAGATAAACGTAATGAAACGGTCAAAACACAGCACTTCTGTACTGCGGTTAAGTGATTTGTAAATTGATCATTGAAGCACGGTGGTTTGTGGCTTAAAAGCTTAAAATACTGAGGTTGGTAGTGAAAAGCCCTACTCACGAGACTTGCACTCTCCGAAGTGGGCCCAGTTGATGGTGGACATCTCCACCTTCCGCATGCAGGACATCTCGCACTGGTTCCGGTAGGTCTTACCGTTAGAACCGCACAGACATGTCTGCTTCAGGGACAGGCACCGCCGGTAGCACCCCCTGTTCGCTTCACTGTCGCACTGCGGGAGGAAATACAGTTACTATATTTCCTGCTGCACCACCCCGTATAATTACTAACTGAGCTAGTAATTATACGGAGTGGTGCACCAGGAAATACAATAAATGCTACGCTGAAAATGGTTGTATCTTGAGGAATGCATAACGTTTGCTGATAAGAGGTCCCATCAGAATCAGTAAACACGCTTCCAAATCAATCGAAAGCTTAATAAATCTTTCTACATCTGTCACAATAGCCCAATAGATGGAAATGTTGACGGTTTAGACGGCATACCATTCAAGGCATCCTGTGATCTGTCAGTACATACACAAAGCATTTTACATGATGGTTTTGATTGAGTGATCGACTTGAGTTCTGTTTCTGAGCTTTGAGATGACTGTAATTCAGTGACTGAGTCACATAATTGTCCGAAAATTCCGCTCAATGTCGTAATACCATGTCCCAAAGTCGTAATAAAGTTTGGAGGGTTTAGGACGTTATTCTTGATTTCGTTGCATTTACTATTATTAAACAAATAAATCATAACCTAATTTTCTTGGTCTGTTGGGTTCATTTGCTTGTCTGTGACTGGCAAAGCAATTTTCCAAATATCAAATTTGCCAATTCAACGATAAGGTCAAACGATTTGAAACCTAGATTGAAGTATTTAGAGCTATTAGTTATTACTAATACTATATTTATGATTTGCAAAGTATTTCGATTTGATCAGCCTTTTTATGAGTCGTCCCGACTAGGTCAACCAAATACCACTATATTGGCTTACACTTTCAGACCAATTTTTTAAGAAACCTAACACTTAAAGTGCTTTTTTGGTAAATTTTGGTAACTTTGGAACTATGGAAAGGGTAAATTTTGGTAACTTTGAAACTATGGAAAGAGTACCGTGTCGATACTAACTCAGATAACCCTGTATGGAAAGGGTACCCTGTCGATACTAACTCACATACCCCTGTATGGAAAGGGTACCCTGTGTAGATACTAACTCAAATAGCCCACTACATACCACAGCATCGCGTCTGTTGATGAAGTTGGTGTCGTGTATCCCCACGTCCGGGGCGTTAGTGCCCCCGAACACGTAGCTCCCCTCCACTATGTCGGGAATGCGCATCATGCTCGGCGGCTTCACGATCTGAAGAACACGTGCTGATCAGTTACCGGGGAATGGCAGACGGTAAATACCACACGTGATCACTTGCAGGGGTCCTAATTGGGGACAGCCCATCGAGAGATATGGGTTTATATGAGCTTATTTCCTCATCAATTATGAGGAAACAAGCTGGATGGTTTAAATCGTGTGAACAGAAAATATTTCACAATCAAACTATCAAAATACCGGTTTAGTAAAGGACTTACCGTGTCAGGGTGTTTGTCAATGGGGCCTGCTGCACCATGGCTGGTGTGATGTGTCAAGATAGCAGTTAGTAGTACCAGTAGTAATGCCGTCTTCTGTGCTTCTGATCTGATCATGTTACGGGTTCCAGTAGTAGGTCATTGCGTGGTGGTGTGCTTCAGTAGGAGGTATTCGCAAGCTACATGTTTCCTAGGGTGGGGTGGTGGAACTTAGAATTTGACAGAATTTAGGCTTTCGTGCGAGTCCTGATGCACCCGAGCAATATAATATTTGTGGAGCGAAGACATAACTAATGTTATTATTACTAAAACGCAGTTGGCATAGTAAAACTTTAAAAGTCGGTAAACTCAAAAGACTGAAGTCATCTCACTTTTAACCTTCGGCATATATAAATGGCATTTATTAAACTCTTTGAAGCATTGATTTTCTTAATATCACATCATATTATCATACACATCATATGCATGTATATTATGCGAGCTTCCTATATGAAGAATTCTGAATAGTGAACACTCAAACCTAACATAAAACCCTCCAAATTTCAGCCAATGATAGGTCGTTATTTTGGTCTCGGTAGTCAGCAAAACGCCGGAGTTCTGTGGGTTCGACATATGCGATGTTAATAACTTAATGACTAAGTCTATCCACAAGAATTAACGTGTTTTAAGCCTCAACCCTTCACTCAATAAGATGACAGCTTCCGCTGATATTTACAGTTATAGAGCCAGTCAGATGCTTCCTAAGAAACTTTTTGACATTCCAGGTAAAGAGTTTCTTCATAATATCCTAAGATTATGTGCCTTAACCCGCTTATTCGAGGTTAGGTCTGAGGGCGGATCAGGTCCTATAAGTCTGAAGCCAGAAGACATAGGATGTAAACAAGTTGCATTGAAGGCTAAGATGAGAAGTACGTATGATACCGGGCCACAAGTACGTACTAGTACGAACTATTTGAAAAGTACGTACCCGTACCGGGCGTACGATTGAACAATATTTTTTGAAGATCAAAATCTATTGTGGAGGATCGATCATTATTGTTACACACATTTGTACGTGAAATCACGCCCTAAACGCTCCAGCAGAGTTCTAGAATTTGCCTCATATATTAGTATATTCTTTGTGCCACATGCTCCGTCTTTTCCCGCGTTTAGCAATATAATTCATGAATTTCCCTCTACGTACTTTTAACCAGGATTTAAAAAGTACGTACTAGTACGGTTCATTTAAAAGTACGTACCGTACGTACTTCTCATCTTAGATTGAAGGTTCTCGCTAAAATGTATGTTTTTATTCACACGCTGTAAGTGTGAAAATGCATCATTCAAATTGCATTCATTGAATTTTAGAACTTAAAGGTGCATGACGCGATAATCATGAAAAATTAACATATACATTTTATTGGCTTAATGTGATCCTTATATCATAACAAAAACTTGTGGTAAGTATGGGCGGGTAAATTTCATGTATTACCGGTCTAATTGGATAAACTAATTTGTTCCGGATTCAGCAATACAGCACCCTCGCTTCTGCGCATGTATTGTTTACATTGCGTTCCAATGTTTCTGTTCGTGTTTAGTGTCATGTTGTGCTGTAAACTACATATTTCTCGTCCTAGACGCTTTGGCTTATTATGTACTCTTGTTAACACACTGTTATAAGGTTTTTTCGAAATTTCTAATTGCCGTAATAATAGTTACCTAAATTAACGAATGAAACTATGCATTTCAAGTTTCAATAATAACGAATCTTCAGCGCTCTGACAACGCTACATCCTGCTTTGTTGATAGCAGGGGAGTGTCACTTTTTGAGTTTGGGACTGTCTTTTGGGACATTTGGGGCAAATAAAGAAGTGAAAAATCAGTAATTTTAAAATTGATTCGAGGTTTTTTAATCATTCAAATGATTTTTGACTCTTTCTGTCTGAAGTTATTTTCCATACTACTATACTCAATACTACGTTTGGCTGTCTTTGTTTGGTTGTCTTCGTTTTGATAAGCTCTCTTTCTCTCGAAACCTACCTATTATAGAAAAAAGAACGTGGCAGTTGCAACGCAGCAACTGCCGCTACACTGTCACTACACTGTATTCTGTAACTTTTGCTTTAAAACAGAATGCCAAACTGCCGCTCACAAACAACCATTTGAGTTCCATTAGTCTCTGCCACATTTGTCCTAGTTGTCCCAAATGTCCCAGTCCAATTCACTGTTTCGGTCACATTTTTCTCTGTCCCACTTTTCCCAATTGTCCAAGTGCCAATTCACTTTGTCTCATTTAGTCTGTCCCATTTTTCCCTGTCCCAATCTTAAGTCTGGCCTCTGGGACAGTTTGGACAGTACAGAGCACATCCTGGGAGAGACTTTTTACGGTACATATACCTGCCAAAGCCCAAAAGATCCTCAAACAAGAAAAAAACTGGGTCAAAAGAATGAAGAGGGACCTGATGACCTGGAAGCCCAGTCAAAGTACTAAGATTTACACTGGCTATAGTGATCCAGTCAATACAGATTGAATTTACTGTTTAAACTGTTCATTTTGTCGCATATAGCATCTGTTTTTTGAAATTTTTTGGTTGGTGAATCAAATGATATTAATTAATGTCATAATTATGCGGGTGAAAAGTGGGGCGTAGAACCAAGACTGTAATTATAATGCAATTAGCCTCGCTGTATTGCTAGCGTACTGTTGTTGATATTGATATGCAGCGCAAGGTGCTGTATTGCTGCAGAAAGTGGAATCTTTGGGGGCTCTAATTAGGGTGATCTAATTAGGCGCACGCCGCAAGATATACATAGGCGTGATCCACTAGTGATCTGCTACTATTTTAAGCAAAGTTGTTTTTTTCGCGTCATGCACCTTTAACTGTACAAGTGTACAATATTCAATGTTCTACTATTCTACAGAAATTCTACATGAAAATGATTTTCTCGCAATAGGAACTCAACATTTTAAAGCCCAAAATGTCGAAATTTTAGGCTGCAGTATAAGTTTCTGCAGTATAAGTTTATTACTTTCATAAATCAGTAGTTATTTTTCTAATTTTTCCAAGATCCTGAGCTATAATATTACATAATTTATTGAAAATCTTTGACCAAGTTTCTAAATATATTAGCAAACCGAGTGTATGCTTATATGAGGTATGCGACATGCGTTGTTTGACAGACACGAAGAGCAATCAATAAAAACCAGACAACATGAGCTACTATATATAATGCAGCCAGTGTATGAATAAAATTACAGCCAGTGTATGAATAAAATTACAAACAACTTGTAGTGTAACGTTATTCAGGAAAAGGAATTACAACCAACAATGTAGAAGTCCTTCCAGTAATGGAACAGAAAGCTGAACCATGCCATACAAGAGTATACGAGAGCAAGAGAACCTGGGCGGCTCATGCCTCGAAAGTTGCAAAGCCCGATAAATTATGCTGCGTAGTAATAATAATAATTACAATGTCTTTTTAAAAATGCGCGAAATACACATGTTATGAATACAACTGTGACCTTTTAAAACTTCTGATTGATTGCAATGCGCTGAGCTCATTATGGACTGAATACGCCTTCAATAACATAGCCAGCAAGGTAGCTTTAGTCGATGACCATATCGTCTCAACGTTTCTACGAATTTACGTAACGGATTTTGAGCTTATATTAAAAGTTTCTCCATCAGTTTCGTTACGTGCAATAAAATTATGAAAATTTTCAGTTTCATCAACCATGAAAAAATTATGAAAAAGGTACCCACATACCAGTAAATATTTACAATGGGCAGTGGCATCATTAACAAGTGGCATCAGATTCCTCGCTATTTTGATAGATATTCTCATATTCCTATCCGAAAAGTGTTTTTTTTCAAATTTAACATGATTGATCTTTTAAATCAGATAATTTTTGCAGTGATGTGCCTTGCAACTCATTAATATTCGAGTCTGGAAGTGGAACTCTTTAATTTTAGAACCAGGTTTGTAAGGAACTTGTGAGTGTTAAATTTCTTGACGAAAAATTTTGCAAGTGCAGAGCAAGAATCGTTCGGAGTACGGGTGGGGGACATCTCATCTCACGACATTTCATCTCCCTGTCCTGACCCTAACCATAATCCAAACCCAAACCCTAACCCTGACTCTTACCCAAACCCTAAGCCAGACCCTTACCTTTGCATGGAGCTGACATACAGGGTGTTTCATATTAAGTGTGACTATTTTGAAACTGTACTGAAAATTCAATGAAAGACTTGGCACTGATTATCAGTCTTCTTGATATGCCAATATGATTGGAATTTATGCCCAAAAAGTTTCCAGATGATTGCAATTATTTATTTCTTGGCAAATTGACCTTTTGCTGGGGCTACAGTTTCAGAAACTGAAAATTTCCAAATTTGATGCATGCTAGGAGATTTGCTGTTTGTCATACCTTTTAGGCACTGTACTAAGTTTTGTTGGTCCAACTGAGGCTGTGTGGTGTCTAAGCTATCAAAAATAAACATCCCAAGGTTTAAGGTCATACTGTGACCAACTTCACGATGAAAAATTTTGATCTGCCTAGCTCTAGTCAGTTTCAAAGTGTCGCAAACACTGGAGTCTGCTAACAGAATAAGCTGGACCCTACACTTGACCCACAAAGGTTTTCATAGTTACTGATTCACCTAAGATACAAAACTGATGCTTCATACTTTCATAGCATGGTCAATTCTATACTTTGAACTCGTAAACTGTCCTTGAGATCCTCAATTTTAGTAGAAACTGCCTTTAGAAACGAATGAGATGTGCTTTTTCTTATTGCTAGACAGTGGCACTTTGATACCGCTGCGGCAGATCGATATTTTTCATCGTGAAGTTGGTCACAGATGGTTGAGATGTGTATTTTTGATAGTTCAGACACCACACAACCTCAGTTGTAACAACAAAACTTGGTACAGTGCCTAAACGGTATGCGAAACAGCGAATCTCCTAGAATGCATCAAATTTGAAAATTTTCAGTTTCTGAAACTGTGCCCTAGCAAAAGGTCGATTTGTGAAAAATGAATAATTACAATCATCTGGAAACTTTTGGGGCATAAATTCCAATCATATTGGCATAACAAGAAGACTGATAATCAGTGCCAAGTCTTTCGTTGAATTTTCAGTACAGTTTCAAAATAGTCACACTTAATATGAAACACCCTGTATTGCGAGATAAAGTGTCCTGAGATGAAGTGTCGTGAAATGAAGTGTCCGTTCCCCCGGAATACGTTCATTGATCGTTCTATGTTCTAACTTCGCCGAACACATAAAATTTCACTGGAAAAGGTACTGGTGGAGACAGCACACCCAGAATCTACACGTTCTTAATGAAGACAAAATACCTTGCAAAAGGTCATAAGATTCTAAAGTTCTCAGCACAAATTCGAAAATTTCTTGGCCAAAAGTTTCTTAATTTCTTGATTTTAAAAATCATTCATCAGTGGAGTTTCTTAATTTTTTCAAATTTCTTAACTAGGTTTGAGATTTTAGCTTAGTCTAGCATAGGACAGTATCTCAAAAACAGAGTGCAAACCCGCTAGATTAACTATCAAATACCAAACAAATAACAAATAAACAAATAACACGGACATGAAAATGGTCAGAAAAACTCATTGTCATATTATCAGTCTGCTGCATTTTACATAATATTCAAATTTCTGAAAAATATCAATAATATTCCTGTCATTCTGCATAGCTCCATAGGATATGGAACATTTTAGGTTTCTTTATATTCCCGCCCGAGAGACGATGTAGGACGTGTGTGAACTGGGAAGTGTATAATATAGTGTCACATTTTGAGAGAGAGGGGAAGGTGGTAAAATGTCGAATGGCTTCGGGCAGGCTATTTTGATGCTTCATCACAGGAAAGGAAGGGTATTTTGATGCTTCATCTCGCGAGAGTTGGTATATACAGGAATGAATGAGACATGCGTTGCAGCTGTTTATCATGTCCAGCAGTAAAAGGTACGAATATGACATGAACTGGATATCACTCTTGTAAAAGCTTATGATAACAATTAGTTGACACGAGTCATAGGCATGAGCAAGGTATGCGAATGAGCAAGTCCTCATAATATCAATACTTTGGAATGAAGCTGATGGCTATATTCATTTCTAACAGCTCCCATGTGGGTGCCGCTATGTGTTTAGGTTAACGTTCTAATGGTGCCAATTTGCTCCGTCATTCTAACACATCAAAGACAAATGTTTTTGGAAAATATGTAGGTAATTGGAATTTGGTGCTACAAGAATTAGGAGAGTTGGAGAATAAACTCGAAATATGAAGAAAAACTGTATGCATTATTCAATTTGGGTTTATGTATGCGAAAGCTTGACTAATGCCTCAACTACTTTGTTATACGATAGCCCTCAAATTTTAATCATTGTTGAGACGAGATGACATAATTATTTTTCAATTTTTTTAATAACCAATTATTAACTTATTGACATCACTTATAGCAAGGTCACTAATTCTGAACGCACCTACTCAAACTGTATATTATTGTGACACAAAGACAATCACAAGCATGACACAATGCATGCCAGAATGCCATCGGGCAAGAATGCAATTGGCATTTGGTAAAACGAGGACGAAGGGTTTTTACTGAAAACTATTCTACCGAAACCCAGTCTTGATTATCGTGAATAACAGATTCAAAATATTCTTTGAAAGACACTCCATGAACTTTCAAATATCACGGGTACTTGTTTTCAGTGTGAGCTCCCGTGCGATACTGCAATTCAGTAACTCATGAAAACGGAAGAAGCAGCGAATGATTTATCAAGCTCTTCACACTATGCTTGTATAGGGTTTTAACTCGACATATTCACAAAGTGATAAGAGTATAGCTGAAGTATTGTGTTATCATTCGAGTACCTTACAGTCGACACAAGCATGCTAGATACTATAAATTCTACAATCAGATGGTAAATTACAAAAGATTCGTATACAAGACGTTTTAATTTATAGTATCACGTGAGACGTATGTGGATTGTGGATATGATGTTCTTCGTGCGTTTTTAGCGTTTAAAACGTGTCTCATATGCATTAAAAACTTTCACTTCGGACTATCAAGATTCAAGACATACTCAACACTCGTACAGTATAACTAAATAATGCTCGATTTGCGGGTGTTATTCATGCCTATATTAGAGCCCAGTGCGCTGTTGTTTAATGTACATATATAATTTTAATCATTACTATTATTAATGAAAATTGAGCAGTCATCATTAATTACTCAATATATCCCGAAGAAGACTGTAGGGAAATTAAAATAATTAAAGAACACGCGTTTAACAAGCAATATGGAGAACTTTCCCACATGGCCTCATGCTAAACCATCGGAATGTTCTTCTTGCTGTCCACACCTCTTCAGAAAGCAATCAGAGGTAAATTAAAATGATGTACTACTCAAAATCGATTCACTAAAATAGTAGAATACAGCTGACGTGAAGTGGTTATGCAGGAGTATCACCTAATAATAATATAATTATGCGTATAAAGTGTGATTACGGCATGTTTCACAAGCAATCTTTATACATTGACATGAGATCATGATTTCGTCAGTTTTTCAGTGGTGCATGGTCCACATTTGTCTATGGACATATACACGCCTCTTATTGTAATATCTTTGGACTCGGAGACACCCCACACTCTTATAAGAGTGTGGGGTGTCTCCAAGTCCAAAGATATGTCCATAGAAGATAGCTTCACGGTTTTCTCCTACCCAAGTCTTATATCAGAAATTTCCTCGAATCTAACATCATTCTACATTTAGACTTACTTTAAAGGTTTTTATATGCAAGCGGAAATTTTTTCGGTAATTGTATAAATTAAAATTGTATACCTTTTAAACGTTCACAAATTGAAACTTTAAAAGTTTCGCGAAATCTAGAATTCCTGAAAAATAATTATCTTCAAATTATGGGCGACCGAGAAAGAAGTATGGTACTAAAACTGGCTAAAACTGCAAATTTACAGGAATTAACAATATCCAGAAGCTAAGAAGTGTAGTGTAAATTTCAAATTTTCCATTGTCATAGTATAATATTCTTGGAATTCCATTTCCCAAATGCCGCAAAGACGAGTGCTTCATAAACTTAATACATACAAACTATGACGACTTCGGTTAAATTATTAATGATAATTGATGAAATAAAGTTGGCACTTTAAAATATCGGTAACTGCTCATGCTGCGTGAATCACATGATTGTCAATATAAAATGCTGGCGATGGGATGATATGAGAATAAATGTGATAAATCGAACCAATGTGAATAAAACTTTGAATTGAGTAAAAATTGATCAATTCCAAATTTAAGAATAGGATCAAATAGAAGTGCTATGATAATTCAAAATCTATGAAAAAAGTAACTAATTATTCAGGATGAGGGACACAGAGACAAACTAATATTCCTTGACAGCACGAATTAGTAATTCAATATCATAATTCCAATGTGAAGCCGTGAAAGTACCATTTTATGACCTCTCCAGGAAGCGAACATAAGAAATAATTACCGAGT
This sequence comes from Beroe forskalii, assembly GCA_011033025.1. Taxonomy (NCBI): domain Eukaryota; kingdom Metazoa; phylum Ctenophora; class Nuda; order Beroida; family Beroidae; genus Beroe; species Beroe forskalii. The sequence continues at coordinate 421,052 of WFMF01000052.1, read as the reverse complement.
ATTTATAGAAACAAGAAATATGCTCCTGGATCGAAACTAGAAACCATGACAACCTTACGCGGGAGACAGAGGCCACATACTCCCCTATTGGCATGCCTCCTCTCATGCGTAACGTACTTATAAGTAACACGAGCTGAGTGATACGAACTGAGTAACGCGCATTGAGTAACACAAACTGGGTAAGAGGAACTGAGAAGCATAAACTGAGTAAAAGCAACTGGGTAACTGCACGAATACAGTAACACGCATTTAGTAACACGAATTGAGTAACAAGTACTGATAAACACGTACTGAGTAACACGAACTGCAAGAAACACGAAATGAGTATATATATATATATATATATATATAGTATTTCTAAGACTGAATGAAGCAATGAAACTGAATGAAGCAATTAAACTATATATATATATATATAGTTTAAATTTCATCAGTACTCAAATGAAACAACATTTAGGATGTCTGTAACTTCGAATTGTGCAATCTTCTGTGGATCATTATAGCTAAAAGACAATGTAACAAATTAGTAAAACATACTGATACAATATATAACTGGAAAAGTCAAGTGATGACGTACGGTCAGAGCACAAATTACAACGGTTATAACAATCTCAACGAATCTAAATACATCAAAAGGAATAACTTACAATATCAATGAATTTCTAACAACTAAAAGCATACAATATCAAATTATAACTACATCCTGAAAACATCAAACTTGAATACATCTGAAAACTGAATTGAATAAATTAGAAACAATAAATTAGTAAACGAATATAAAAGAATCAGTAGAATACCACATGCAATACATGAAATATTGACCTGCAGATTGAAAATAACAACAAAATTTCAGAGAGTACTGATAGAAGGGATTTATGAATGCTCTGTTGCCTATCTACAGTCATGGGATTATTTGCCTTGTGCACGCTTATTGGCTATTATGCGTTCATTACGTATGTTCAGCCCTCCATCTGATTCAAAAGTTTTAAGTTGGTGCTGCCAATAAGCTTCTTTTTTGCTAAGTTTGTTAGTGATGCTTTCAGGTGTATCCCATGGCTCAGGCTTAACCTTATCTACAAGTGTGACCTTAAGCTCTAATGCTAGGGGTAGCATTGTACTGTGCTTGGTTGTCTATCCTAAATTTATGGGCCTTGTCTTGATTATAGTGAACAGCTACCCTACAACTATTTACGTTTTTCTTAATGTGGCTTTTATGATTTGAAAAACGTAACTTCATAGTGCTATCATAGTGATATATATATATATATATATATTACTCTAAATGCCTTGATGAAAGGCTCCGCCTAAACGTGCGGTGATGAAAACACTTAAAGAAATCTAGTCAAAAGGATACCCTTCGGTGCTCAAACACTCATCTTCAAAACACAGCCAAATAGTTCATGGTAAGTATGTCTTTCATGCTGATCACTCATGAATTGACATCATCAGGTAAAATTTCTACTGATTCCATTTTATAGCTTTAGATAAAAACCTTTAAGATAAAAATAAATAAAGAAACTTTCAATAGTCCGAACTTTCAATCAGATTCAAGAGGCTTTCTAGCAGGTGGTTTCTTGAAGTGAGGGGGCCTCCACTGGGGTTTCACTACCATCCCTGCTGCCTGTTCGTTTGGTTTCACCTGCTCAGATGGCGCTACTTCATTTTCCTCTGCACAACAAATTTCACCCCGTCTTATAACAAATTTCTTCCTTGGATGTTCAGCGATCTTCTTCTTCAACTCCTCCACCAACTTCCTCCTCTCAGCACGTTCTTCTGGGCTTTTGTCTAGGCTGATGAAAACAGTTCTATATGTTCCATCTTGCTTCAGGTTTTTTGCCACTTTCAGCACCTCAAATACAGTTTCAGTATTGTCCACTGTAACACGTATGGGTCTCCTTCCTTCAACTCTACCAAAACGAGCTGCATCAAACCTGGGCTTGACATCTATACAACTGAATATTTTATTAACCTTGTCCTTCACATCTTCACCTTCTTCCTCAGGAACACCAAAAAGTATCAAGTTTTTGTCTCTCTCCTCAGACCCTTTCTTGACAATATCTTTTACAGCTGTCTTGATGTTCCTAATGGTTAATGTCTGCCCAGCATCTTTCTTCACTGCATCACTGTAGCTCTTCATCTCTGTTTTGATAGTGTTTTTGAGCTTATTATCAACCATAGACTGAAACTTATTGATCTGGTCTGTTTTAGCGGACAATAACTCCTCTTGTAACAGGATGATTTTGTTTCCAGCAGCCTTACTTTCCTTCTGATTTGATTCAACTTCACCAGAAGCTTTTTTCAATATCTCTACACAACACTCTGTCCTTTTCATGGATTCTAATATTAGATTTGCCATTTCATCCTTATCTAACTTTTGCTTCAGCTGTGCAACATTCACATTTTTGTTCTTAAACAGTCCAGTAATTTTTTCAATGTGATTGGAAGAAAGAGCTATCTCAGTTTGAATTGATTCAAAGAAAGAGCCCATGCTCTTATCAACAATCTAAGCATAAGCTATACATCACTTGTCAACAAAGAAAACAAAAATCTGTAGCCTCGAAATGAGTAACAAGAACTGCGAAGCAGAAACTGAGTAACGCGCGAACTGAGTATAGTACAAATGTAGTTTTAATTTTTTTAAATGGACACAGTTTAATTATTATGCCTGGCTATGTTTCGTTTAACGAGTAACCAGTTCTAACGAATAAAGAAATCCTACGTCCACTTATGTGAATGAGTTAGAAATGATTAGTCACTTAAAGTTAATACTGACGCCTCTGAATTAATTCAATATTACACATCCTCAATGCGGGAGCGCAAGACAATCATGGACATTTCAGGGGAGCCGACATATTATTATTTAGTATGTATGCTAAATTTATGTATGTTATTATGTATCACAGAGATATAGACGGATCAAATCACAGCACTTTTGTACTGTGGGATGTAGATTAAAATACTACTCCCCTTCCCTTCCGACCCTGCAATAAGACAGTGCAAACTACTTCAGTTCTCCTCAAACCTTGTAATCAGACACATGAAAATCCCCTTCTCCATGCAATGAGACAGTACATACTATAAGCCCCTTCCCCCAAACCTTGCATACATACTACGCCTGATAACCCCTGCCCTCCTTTCCTTCAGCGATTGGAAACCCCACCCTCCTTTCTTCCCCCCAGCTGCTCACGTACTATGTTACAGCAGTTCCTACAAGGAGCTATGTATCATATAATCAGATAATAATAATTTGAGGAAACCAAAAATAATTGCACCAGAATATTGCTATTGTATTGTATCATAATTGAATAGTGCTGTAAGTTCACGATAACCCGAGCAAGATAACTGACATTTAACTGATTGAAGGGGTTCAAAGGACATTTACAAGCCGGATAGGAGGCCTCCGCCACCTGAACTACTGGGAGAGATTGGCTAAGCTGAAATTGATGTCACTTCAACGCAGACGGGAAAGGTACATCATTCTTATGACGTGGAAGATCTTCCACAATGTTGTCCCAAACTGTTGCAATATCAAGTTTAGTTTGACATCAAGGCACGGTGCAGTAGCAGTTATTCCTCTGTCTAGGTTAAGTTCATTAGCCAATCAGACGCTTTATGATAGATCTTTTGCAGTCCTAGGTCCAAAACTATGGAACCAAGTACCGAGCACTATTAAAGCATTCGATAAGTTTGACACGTTTAAAACCAGTTTGTCGAAATATATTGCTTTGATACCGGACAAGCCTGGTCGTCGGTTACAGCTGCAGCTGGTCTAACTCTTTGGTAGACTACTCACCAACGCGGTGGTCGGACCTCTGATGACCCTACGACTCTACGAAAACTCTACCAAGTTAGTTATATCAAATTCCGTTACTTTTAAATTGTATACCTTCTTTAACATATGATAATGACACTAGCTGAAAATTACGTATTCATTTTATTTTAGTATTTTTTGCCGAAATAGTACACAAATTTTAGTTCATATGTGTAGATAGAAATACAGACATGTAAAATATTATACATTCACGAAAACAGACATACATACATGATGCTTACAAAATACGATGGCAAAATGGTACCACAGGAACACGACAAAAATTAGCCTCCATTAGCCTCCACTAATTCGATTCTACATGGTCTATAGGCCTAGCAACCGTCGATAAATCGCTTCAAACACAGGTTACTAACGGTTTTTCGAAAATTACCGAAAATTTGCCGCGTATGGCTTAAAACTGTTTTTCGGTCATAACTTTTCTCTGATCATTTTAGGCATATGTTTATTAACAAGTCGTATATAAACATGGCCATTGCGCTTCGTTTGCGCCCAAACGAAGTCTCTACGACCTTCCTGGGCCAAGTTATGAAAAAATCGCCTCGCTGCACCGCAAAAGTGGCGTGGTCAATATCGACTTGTCGCCATCGAGATCAGATGTCGCACCAGCTAGTTCGATTCTGCATGGTTAAAAGGCCTAATAACCGTCGAGAAATCGCTTTTAACACGGGTTGCTAACGGATGGACATTTCGTCTTGGACTATATTATGGACTGAATACGCCTCCAATAACATAGCCAGCAAGGTAGCTTTAGTCGATGACCAAATCGTCTCAACGTTTCTACGAATTTACGTAACGGATTTTGAGTTTCTTAATCAGTTTCGTTACGTGCAATAAAATTGTGAAATTATCAGTTTCATAATCCACAACAAAAAATTATGAAAATGGTACCTACAAGTAAAAATTAACAATGGACAGTGGCATCATATTCCTCGCTATTTTTATAGATATTCTGATATTCCTATCCTAACCCAGACCCTTACCTTTGCATAGAGCTGACATATATCCTGAGATGAAGTGTCGTGAAATGAAGTGTCCGTTCCCCCGGAATACTTTCATCGAGCGTTCTATGTTCTAACTGGAAATGGTGAGGGTGGAGCTCCACCCTTACCATTTCCAGTTAGAACATAGAACGCTCAATGAAAGTATGTCCTCATTAAGAACGTGTAGATTCTTGGTGTGCTGCCTAGGCAGCACACCAAGAATCTACAGTCTACACGTTCTTAATGAGGACAAAATAACTTGCAATAGGTCATAAGATTCTGAAGTTCTCAGCACAAATTCGCAAATTTCATGGCAAAAAGTTTCTTAATTTTTTGATTTTTAAAATCAGTCATCAGTGGAGTTTCTTAATTTTTTCAAAATTTCTTAGCTAGGTTTGAGATTTTTAGCTTATCCCAGCATAGGACAGTATCTTAAAAATAGAGTGCATACCCGATAGGTTGGAACGCTAGATTAACTATCAAATACCAAACAAATAACAAATAAACAAATAACACGGACATGAAAATGGTCAGAAAAACTCATTGTCATATTATCAGTCTGCTGCATTTTACATAATATTCAAAATTCTGAAAAATATCAATAATGAATAATATTCCTGTCATTCCGCGTAGCTCCATAGGACATGAAACATTTTAGGTTTCTTAATATTCCCGCCCGAGAGACGATGTAGGACGTGTGTGAACTGGGAAGTGTATAATATAGTGTCACATTTTGAGAGAGAGGAAGGTGGTAAAAGTCGAATGGCTTCGGGCAGGTTATTTTGATGCTTCATAACAGGTAGGGAAGGGTATTTTGATGCTTCATCTCACGATAGTTGGTATATACAGGAATGAATGAGACATGCGTTGCAGCTGTTTATCATGTCCAGCAGTGAAAGGTAAGAATATGACATGAACTGGATATCGCTATTGTAAAAGCTTATGATAACAGTTAGTTGGCACGAGTTATAGGCATTCTGCAAGGTATGCCAATGAGCAAATCCTCATAATATCAACACTTAGGAATGAAGCTGATGGCTATATTCATTTCTAACAGCTCCCAGATGGGTGCCGTTATGTGTTTAGGTTATCGTTCCAATGGTGCCAATTTGCTCCGTCATTCTAACACATCAAAGACAAATGTTTTTGGAAAATATGTAGGTAATTGGAATTTGGTGCTACAAGAATTATGAGAGTTGGAGAATAAACTGTTTTATCTCGAAACATGAAGAGAAACCGTATGCATTATTCAATTTGGGTTTACGTATGCGAAAGCTTGACTAATGCCTCGACTACTTTGTTATACGATAGCCCTCAAATTTAAATCATTGTTGAGATGAGATGACATAATTATTTTTCATTTTTAAACACCAATTATTAACTTTTTGACATCACTTATAGTAAGGTCATTAATTCTGAACGCACCTACTCAAACTGCATATTAGTGTGACACAAAGATAATCACAAACATGACACAATGCATGACGGAATGCCATCGGGCAAGAATACAATTGGCATTTGGTATGATGGTTAGACGAGGACGAAGCAATTTCAGTGAAAATTATTCTACCGAAACCCAGTCTTGATTTTCGTATTCAAATACATTTCGTATTCAAAATATTCTTTGAAAGACACTCCATGAACTCTTAAATACCACGGGTACTTGTGTTCCGTGTGAGCTCCCGTGCGATACTGAAATTCAGCAACTCATGAAAACGGACGAAGCAACGAATGATTTATCACGCTCCTCACACTATGCTTGTATAGGGTTTTAACTTGGCATATGCACAAAGTGATAAGAGTATAGCTGTAGAATACTGTGTTACGAATTGAGTACGTTACCGTCGACACAAGCATGCTACAACGTATACTATGAATTAGTAAATTCTACCGATCATACTCATATGATGAAATACTAAAATACAAAAGGCTTGTCTTCAAGATGTTTAATTTATCACGCGAGACGTATAATGTGGCTATGATATAGCCCGTGCGTTAAAAACGTGTCTCATATACATCAGAAACTAAAAACGATCACTTCTGACTATCAAGATTCAAGACATACTCAACACTCGTACAGTATAACTAAATAATGCTCGATTTGCGGGTGTTATTCATGCCTATATTAGAGCCCAGTGCGCTGTTGTTTAATGTACATATATAATTTTAATCATTATCATTATTAATGAAAATTGAGCAGTCATCATTAATTACTCAATATATATAATATTCCGAAGAAGACTGTAGGGAAATTAAAATAATTAAAGAACACGCGTTCAACAAGCAATATGGAGAACTTTCCCACATGGCCTCATGCTAAACCATCGGAATGTTCTTCTTGCTGTCCACACCTCTTCAGAAAGCAATCAGAGGTAAATTAAAATGATGTACTACTCAAAATCGATTTACTAAAATAGTAGAATACAGCTGACGTGAAGTGGTTATGCAGGAGTATCACCTAATAATAATATAATTATGCGTATAAAGTATGATTACGGCATGTTTTACAACCAATCTTTATACATTGACATGAGATGATTTCGTCAGTTTTTCAGTGGTGCATGGTCCATGGACATATCTTTGGACTTGGAGACACCCCACACTCTTGGAGACATGCGATAACTTCACTGTTTTCTCCTACCCATTACCCAAGTCTTATATGATAAATTTCCTCAAATCCAACATCATTCTACATATTTTAGACTCACTTTAACTATATGCAAGCGGAACTTTTTTCGGTAATTATATTTAAATTAAAGATTGTATACCTTTTAAACGTTCACAAATTGAAACTTTAAAAGTTTCGCGAAATCTAGAATTCCTGAAAAATAATTATCTTCAAATTATGGGCGACCGAGAAAGAAGTATGGTACTAAAACTGCAAATTTACAGGAATTAACAATATCCAGAAGCTAAGAAGTGTAGTGTAAATTTCAAATTTTCCATTGTCATAGTATAATATTCTTGGAATTCCATTTCCCAAATGCCGCAAAGACGAGTGCTTCATAAACTTAATACATACAAACAATGACGACTTCGGTTAAATTATTAATGATAATTGATGAAATAAAGTTGGTACTAAAATATCGGTAACTGCTCATGCTGCGTGAATCACATGACTGTCAATACAATATGCTGGCGATGGGATAATATGAGAATATATGTGATAAATCGAACCAATGCGAATAAAACTTTGAATTGAGTAAAAATTGATCAATGCCAAATTTAAGAATAGGATCAAATAGAATTGCTATGATAATTCAAAATCTATGAAAAAAGTAACTAATTATTCAGGATGAGGGACACAGAGACAAACTAATATTCCTTGACAGCACGAATTAGTAATTCAATATCATAATTCCAATGTGAAGCCGTGAAAGTACCATTTTATGACCTCTCCAGGAAGCGAACATAAGAAATAATTACCGAGTATTTATAGAAACAAGAAATATGCTCCTGGATCGAAACTAGATACCATGACAACCTTTCGCGGGAGACAGTGGCCACATACTCCCCTATCGGCATACGTTCTCTCATGCGTAACGTACTTATAAGTAACACGCATTGAGTAACACGAACTGAGAAGCAGGGACTGAGTAACACGAACTGAGTAAGATGAACTGAGAAACACGCATTGAGTAACACAAACTGGGTAACAGGAACTGAGTAACGCAAACTGAGTATCGTACAATGGACACAGTTTATATGGACACAGTTTTTATGCCTGGCAACTTTGTTTAACGAGTAACCAGTACTAACGAATAAAGAAATTCTACGTCCACTTATGTGAATGAGTAAGAAATGATTACTCACTTAAAGTTAATACTGACGCCTCTGAATTAATTCAATATTACACATCCTCAATGCGAGAGCGCTAGACAATCATGGACATTTTAGGGGAGCCGACATATTATTATTTAGTATGTATGCTAAATTTATGTATGCTATTATGTATGTTATTTGTATCACTGAGATATAGACGGATCAAATCACAGCACTTTTGTACTGTGGTTTGTAGATTAAAATACTACTCCCCTTCCCTTCCAACCCTGCAATAAGACAGTGCAAACTACTTCCCTTCTCCTCAAACCTTGTAATCAGACGCATGAAAATCCCCTTCCCCGTGCAGTACATACTTAGCCCCTTCCCCCAAACCTCGCAATGAGATACATACTACGCTTGATTACCCCTGCCATCCTTTCCTTCAGCGATTGAAGACCCCACCGTCCCTTCTTCCCCCCAGCAGCTGCTCACGAACTATGTTACAGCAGTTCCTACAAGGAGCTATGTATCATATCATCAAATAATAATTTGAGGAAACCAAAAATAATTGCATCAGATTATTGCTATTGTATTGGATCATTAGTGAATAGTGCTGTAAGTTCACGATATCAAATTCCGTTATTGGTAAATTGTATACCTACTTTAACGAAATATGAAAATTACGTATTCCTTTTTTTTTGCCGAAATATAAGTACACAAATTTTGGTTCATATTTGTAGATAGAAATACAGACATGCAAAAAATAATACATTCACAAAAACAGACATGCATACATGATGCTTACAAAATACGATCAACAGTTCATTATTAGGGCTCAAAGTAAACTAATCAGTGAGGGTATCTGGAAAAGAAAATCTCGTCAGCAATGAATTGATGCAATTTCGCAATGCTCTTTTATCTGCAGGCTTCGAAGGAGGAATTTTTAAGAATTCTGAATCAATGGAAGAATGGTGACGTAGTATAAACACGTACTACACTGTTGCTGCAGTATACCTTGGGCATTGGCCATTAATATCATGTCATCACGGACA
>WFMF01000052.1:258395-411326 GCA_011033025.1 Beroe forskalii | reverse complement strand
CATGCGAAAACTAGCAGGTACGTTGGACCTGCTAACACAACTCGGCGCTATTGCTTCTTCACCCAAATTTTAAACACTACGATTCAAATTGATTGGATAGTTTTAATTTTACCGCATCAAAATATTCCTATCAGATCAAATAAATCAAATATTTAATTTGATGAAGGGCAGATTGGAAAATAGAAATTCGTTGGTCACTCTTAACTCGTGCTAAACCATGTGAATTTTGTTCCGTTCTGATTACAGATGATTTCAATTCTGACAACTGATTTCATACTTACATTGGACAATTTGTTTCGTTCACATTGCTCCAAGCCAGGATCAATTCTTCGTTATCTTCTTCAGCTATATTCGACTCGATTAGATTGAACACTATATAAGTATATATTTGATTGATTTGATTCATAATGCATAAAAACATTTAAAACATTTAAAATCTGAAAGTAGAAATCAAAATCTGCAGAATAAAATCAATTAAAAATGTAAAATTAGCAATTATTTTCTGAGTCCCAATACAATATACTTGTTATCATGCATTATAAAATTGGCTAGGCATATTTACGGTTTGTTAAGTTTTGTCACATTTCATCAATAATAACATGAAAATTGCGTGGATTAAACATTTAAACAGTTTCGTGGAGAAGCTTTTCCAAATCACCGATATGATTTGCCATTCCTTTAACTACAGCAACCAAGATCATGACAAGCCGGGCTGGACCTTCTGTTTTATTTACCTTATCCACTTCCGCCCTTATTTCGGCCTTATCTCTGTCCCCATCAAGTTCCTTCATGGCCTTCACTAAGTGCACCATTTCCTCTGTAGATGCCCCTGAACGTTTCAAATGAACGAAAAATATCACTGCCATCATCAGGAAATTCATGACACCATTACCCAGTTTCGTGGCTTGGAATTCTTCTCTCAAGGATTCCTCCGGAACCTCTTGATGTACAGGTCGACTGTGTCCTCTGCCAGCTTTCCTCGGATACCAATGACTGCCGACAAAGCCAGAAACCACTGGAGATCCATGAAAAATGATGAAATCCCAGCCAATCCGAAGTCGTACAAGACCACTTCGTCCTTTCCCTCGGTTGAGAATGCGAAATTATTGGGATTAAGGTCGCCAAGGATTGGACATGCGAACTTACTCTCTTGATTCCTGACCTTCACGACAAGGGCAGGACAGTGCTCAGACAGGGCTGTCAATCGATCCATCACTGAAATAATCAAGCCTTTCGAGGCTTCATCAGGTATGAAATCACCGATGTGGGCTTTTAGGAACTTAGCTGTGACGGAAATCGTGCAATGCATGAAAGCATCCGTAGCCTTCTCTGGGGGCACACCAGGCAGAATCTCGCCGAACTCAGCTGTGTTCAGGAGTATTGGGTAGTTCTTCAGGGCAGGGTATCTTTCCTTCATTTCTGTGGCGGAGATGCCGAGATGTTGCTGCCAGGCGTAAAATGACGCGTGGATTAATCCAAGCTTTCTCATTATTACCGGGATGTTTTTTGTCCACACAGTTGGATCAGGTGCAGCTTTTGAATCGTCCCTCATGCGTAAATTTCCTCTTTGGTTCAGATCTTCTAGGAATATTGATTCTTGTTTCCAAGAATAGGATGGTCTGTCCCTGCTATTCCCGTGGTATTTCACAAAGCACGATCCTAACTCAGTAGCCAAATTCTTGTCGATACTTTCAACAAACTTGATAACCTCAGGGATGATCGTTTCATACATCAATATTTCCTTGTCCAGGACTTTGGCTAGGTCGTTGGATGTTTTATCCACAGTTTTCACAAAAACTCCCATTTTGTCTCCATTATCGGTGGTGGCAATATACGACCCCTGTATACTCTGATATCCGGTTCCCGTACACTGCTTCCTCTCAATTTGATCGGGTGAGGAAAGGGAGAACTTATCACATAGATACTGCTTGATGATGAGCTCGTCTTCAGGGGGAGTTAAACTCGACGACATCCTGTCACTGTACAAGAAATTATTAGATTGTTGAAATAAGGCGGGTATTCGCGGAATTTAGTGGAATTTCTGAATCAGATTTGATACGAGTATTCGAACCAATGAAAGAGAGATATAACCAAAGTAATTAGGTTGGAAACTGACAATAGTAATTCGGTCAGATATAACGTTCTTATTAAAACGCAATATAAAGATTGTTTTTGATCGTTAATATAAAAAGCGTAAAGTCTGTGAAAGATTCCAAAGGAAGGAAATCAAGTGTTCAAGTGTAATCTTAATCTTAACACCCAAATATTTAAAGGGCTTAATTAGTCCCACGTTTGTAATAACGCCAGTCTCTTTCACAATACCGTTCCCCACTGATAAGACGCGCGTAGTCGAGTCTCGTGAGTCGTGTACCAATCACAGTCCGTGCGTGAGTCCTCTCCGTATTGACACGTCAGCACAGCGCCCTCGTACTTCACTCTAACTTCCACTACCGTCGCTCTGCTGAATTATTACACCGACAAGATTCTAGGGAAGGCAGTTGTTAGTAATTTAACACAGAAGTTAAAACCCAAATCAGGCGTTTTTTTTGACCGATTTAGGATTACGCAATTTCTTTGAAACAAACTTCGGCCATCGTAATATATTACGATGGCCGAAGTTTGTTTCAAAGAAATTACGTAATCCTAAATCGGTCAAAAAAGGCTATTTTGGCTGAAGTCATATTATAATATGACTTCAGCCAAAATAGCCTTTGCAGTCAAATAGCTACTATTACAATTCCTCCCACGGAAAGGAGAAAAGTTTTTGGAGTTATCGAAAAACTTTTCTTCATTCCAATAAGTTTAGTTCAGTTATGAAACTAGTTAGGAGCATAAGTAATTGGTTATAATTACTTTAAAAACTATAGAATTGAAGTCATCAAGTAGTTGATCACTTCAGTTCTATTCTCACGAATACAGTATTAAAAAAGTTGTGATGTACTTGCAACTGTGTAATCAGTTGTCTCAGATGGTGTATAAATGAACAACGGTTTTGATGTTCAAAGACACTAACGAGAGAAAAGTAGCACGGTAAAAATGAATAATGAAGCGGCGTTATCTCGCTTCGGAGTGTAATATAAGATTCTGTAAACGGCGTTATCTCGTTTCGAAGTGTAATATAAGACGGCAGGTTCACTTTACGTTAGAAGTAGGCCTGATCAGTGCCCTGTGGTTTGTAAGATATTGCAAACCTAATTAGGGCAGGCGTGAGGCAACAAGTAATTCTTCCTCTCAATTTATCACCGCATTCTGATTTGATAAATGTTAAATACTGCAGAATTTCCGTAATGAAATTACTGTACTGAAAATTATAATATTTCTTACGAGTTTAACCCATCTTTACTGAGACGGGGTAAGACACTGTAAATCCAACGAGTATTCGTTGCAGTTTCCACGCTGGTAACTATGGTAACAGCCGTGTTCACTGATAACAACCTGAAGTGTGCAGGTGTGTTTAAAGGGTGCTTCTTAATAAGCACAGCATTGCTGACTGCATCAGCCTGCAAATTGATAAGGTAAATTGAGCGATTTGTCGAGGCCAGTATCACGCCAGTATCAGGCCAGTACCACGCCAGTATCGCGGCCACTATCAGGTGTACCACGCCAGTATCACGCCAGTATCGCGATACTGGCGCGATAACGGCGTGAGGTAGGCCTGATACTGGCGCGATACTGGCGTGATACTGGCGCGATAACGGCGGGAGGTAGGCCTGATACTGGCCCGATACTGGCGTGATACTGGCGCGGCCAGTATCACGCCATGGCGTGATACTGGCCTCGACGGATCGCTCAATTTACCCAGTCCACTTGCACTGTAGCAATTCACTGTAGCAGTTCATGTTTTCAGGATAATGATAATGAGAAAGCTAAAGGTATTCCCGGTTTTTGGGTGACTATCTTCAAGAACACTGAAATTCTTGCGGAGATGACCCAGCCTCATGATGAGCCCATCCTGGAATCACTCCTTGACATCAACGTCACTTTCCCTGGCAACAGCATGGGCTTCGTTCTCGAGTTCGTCTTTGCAGAGAACGAGTTCTTTGAAGATAAGGTGTGTGTATGTGTGTTTGTGTGTGTGGGTGAGTGACACCGTCAAATTTGTGTGACATTCTCTGTCATATACCACCCTAAAGCACCAGTGAATATTGATGTTTGATACAGAAAGTAACATATTCATTTATATGGTTTTAACTTCTATTCCAACAGCTGTAAGAGCCAATGACAGGAATCGAAGGATTCAAGTGTAGTCAAGCCAGTGCCGGTAAAGGAAGTGTAATCCATACTTTCTTCGCCCGAGATTTCGCTGCAATGGGCAGCTCCTCATTCAACCCTCCCGTACAGTTTCCTGTATGCTCGGCTGAGTAAACCGTGTGGCTGCTTAGGTGAGAGTTCTCGCCCTTAGCACGATAGGCACGGCCGGGAATCGAACCACCAACCTCTCGATTGGAAGCACGACGCCCTTAACCACTGCGCTACCTGGCCGCTGAAATGATTGGTTGCATAATTAATGCCACCAACTACATGTTATCAACAGGTACCTAGGTCTGTTGATAACTTATCTATTCATTTAAGGAATTTATCCTGGAATCCTGACCAGCAGTCTCCCTTAATTTGAATCAGGTGCTCACGAAGACTTACCACATGAAATCTGAGCCTGACGAGTTCGATCCTGTAGCGTTTGACGGCCCTGAGATAATTGGCTCAACTGGGTGCACCATCAACTGGAAGAAAGGTAAGAACGTATTTTACACATATTTTACACATATTTTACATATATTTTACACATTTTTTTACATATGTGTAAACTATACACTACGTACTGTAACAATGTTTTTCTAATTTATTGGGGGTGTTTACTTTGCTCATTTTTCCTTGCTCATTACTCATTGCTCATTACTACTTGTTCATACTCATTTCTCATTACTACTTGCCAGGTAAGAACGTAACACAGAAGATTGTTAAGAAGAAGCAGAGAATGCGAGGGAAGGGTCAGACGCGTGTTATTCAGAAAACTATCAAAGAAGACAGTTTCTTCAATTTCTTCTCCCCTCCTGCCATGCCAGATGACGAAGAAAGTGTGGACGAGGAACTGGAGGCTCTACTCACCACTGACTTTGAGATTGGTCAATACAAGTAAGCAAGTATTCGGTATACACTAGGTAAACAGTATATACATATACAAGTACTTGCGATTGCATAGGTATAGTGTATACACTAGATATACAGTATATACATAAACAAGTTAGCAAGTACCTACCTGACTTTGAGATTGGTCAATACATCAGAGAGAGAATAATTCCTAAAGCTATCTGGTACTTCACTAACGAAGTGACCGACATTGAGAGCGACATGGACGATGGGGAGAGTGACGAGGATTACAGCGACACCAGTGACTACGTAAGTCCTGTAGCAACACTCATGTGTGTTGCCTTAGCAACATTAGAAACAGTCACTGTGTGTTGTCTCAGCAAAATTAGCAACGATCTATGTGGGTTGTCTTAGCAACATTATCAACAATCAATGCGAGTTGTCTCAGCAAAATTAGCAAACCGATCTATGTGGGTTGTTTTAGCAACATTAGAAACAATCAATGTATGTTGTCGTAGCAACATTATCAACAATCTATGTGTAGTGTCTTAGCAACACTAGAAACAATCTATATGTTTTGTCTTAACATGAGCGACACTCAACGTGTGTTGTCTTGGCAACTCTGACACAAGCGATTACGTAACTCTTATATTAGCAATACTCATTGTGTTGTTTTAGCAACATTGGTAACACCTTTCATTAAATGTATGTTGTATTAGCTGCATTAGCAACACCCAATATGTGTTCTCTTAGTAAAATATGCCTGTTGTCTTAGCAACAGTGACTACGTAAGTCTTATCTTAGCAACACTCATGACGTGTGTTGTCTAATTTTCGTTTTCTTAGCAACAGTGACTTCGAAAGTCTTATCTTAGCAATGCTCTGAAATTTGTCTTGTCTTAGCAACACTTACGTGTGAAGTCAACTTGAGGCTACTCTCAAGGAATCATTAACCAGGGTGGTATCACTGTACAACATGGCTAAATTTTGATATCTCAGTCCAGACTCCAGAGAGGTAGTAAAGACTTGTCGATAAATTGTGTGCCCTAGAATGCTCAGAAACAGAAATTTGCACTTTTCAGTGCCATTACATTCTATTATCGATTATCTGACACACTGATGGATAACTCCATGCCGGTTTAGTTTATTATCATTTTATAAAGTACATGTCACTAGGGTGATGTTTTTCATGCTATTATGCGCAGTGTCATTATATTTTTATAATTACACTTTATACATATTCTGTTTATATCTTTAAATAGTTCGGTCAGGAATTCAGAATTAGAGAATAAAATCCGTGAAATGTAAACGTAATGGCATATTCAAGGTGAACGGGAGCATTATTAGAATATTATGCAATGCCACTGTAATTTCATAATGTCCTGTATTTTCTATTTTTCTCCATCTGCTGATTTACAAGTATGTATGTATCCCTGACACACTGTAATAAAAGCAACTTGTGAAATGTGAACCCACAAGTGCAACTTACAGTGCTTCTGCGACATGTCATGTCACAAGCTATAGAAGGAACCAACAGCTGTAAAAAGTCAGTACACAATAAATCTCTTTTACTTCATTAATTCTGTCATACTTGCGACGCCAACTTACTACTACATGAAGCTGCAAGGAGAACCTCCTCTATTGTGCATATTGGGCTGCCATGATATCCAAATACCATACAAATAAGTTACATAATCACCCTCCCAGGGGTGGATCCAGGCTGAAAAAAGTGGCGGGGTTGTTGGCAAGCAAAGCAATCCAGCCACCCACATACAAAAATTTTAATTTTTCCTCTTAGGCCTGCTCGCTTTACTTGCAAAATATGCAAGGAACGGCAATATTATTTTGAATCATAATCCTTATTGATCTTTCTGAGCGCCGCAGGCGAAAATTTTGAAAATTTCATATCAAAGACTGTGTCTTTAACCAATTGAGTTACATAACTTATTACAGCAGCGTGCTGCAGTCGAAAATTTTCAAGGTTTTTGGTATCTGAATCTGCCTCTGAAGTCAATTTGATAACATGTATAATCTAGTTACAACAGCCTGCCACAGACAAAAAGTTTTGATGTTTCACATAAGCTCATATTATTCTGTTGCCGACACCAAATTAGTAACATTATTTGATCCAAACAGCCAGCGGCTGGCGAAAATCTTCATCAAGATGTTTTGCATCTTAATCTGTTAATCTGAAGTCAATTTGGTCTTCTTTGATTACAAGCAAAAAATTGATGTCTCTTCACATGATAGTTGTGGCAGTGTTTATGAAGGCCAATGTGGTAACAAACCTAAGATAATCAATTGATCACAGAAGCCCGCTGCAGGCGAAAATTTCTATATCTTTGGCCGTGTCTAAGACCAATTTAGTAACAAAATTCTATCATAAGAGCCTGCTGCGGGCAAAAAAAATTCAAGATTTTGCATCTGACTATCTGAGTCAGCATCTAGGATCAATTTGGTAGTATATAATCTGATCACAACAGCCTGCTTCAGGCAAAAATTACCAAGGTTTCAATCTGAATCCGCATCTAAGATCAAGTTGGTGATGTATAATTTTATTACAACAGCCCGCTGCTCACAACCCCAACAACCCCACTCTAAAACCAACAACCCCAAAACCCCACTACAACCCCACAGCAGGAAAAGTGGCGGGGTTGCAACCCCGCAACAACCCCATTGTAGATCCACCACTGCACCCTCCTATGGATTAATTCGAGTGTGATTAATATCGATATCGCACTCTTTCGAAACTTCTATATAGTGGCGCGCGCAAAACTTTCTGTGAAGACGCAAGGAAATATCTGAAGTATCCCCCTCTAAAAGCAGAAGAAAGGTGACTATATAAGCTTTTGTGGGTAGGGTGCAGCTACAAATTCTTGCTCTATCCATCTCACTCAGCCGAGTTATCTCGGTGGTAATACAATAATAACTTATTCATGGATCATGTGTTATCGACTTATGTCAAACTCGGCTGACGCCTCGTGCAATAATTATCGATAACACACTCCCATAGGGCACAAAAATGATAAAAGTGTATGCTATTGATTTATGGTTATAGTTCCTAGGAAATTGATTGAATTTGCTACACACATAATATATGTATGTACTGGAATCCATAAAGAGAGAGCTCCTACAAAATTATGTGCCCGAGAAAAGTCAGCAACCTTTTTTGGTGACAATGTTGGGCATTGGCCTGTCAAACTACCACTAATATAGGATGTGTGTTATTATAGGTTTCATAATACCTACCTATAATGCCACCCTATAATCAGCAATAATAATTTTGCGATTAGAACTTCAAAACTCCTGATTCAACCTTGTGATTCATTGTGTTCTGATAGAGCTAAGGTGTTTTGTATGGCTTATATCCGCCACCTCCCATACAGAAGGTATTTGACATTTATAACAGCACATGAAATGCCATGTCACTTGACATGCTGTTATTTGCGGAGTTACTTCATGACTCCAAATCGAAATGCTATAGAAAAGTATTGGCGTCAATTGTGGAACGCAAGGTAACATTTCCTAGATGATAGATCCTGAACCTATATAACTCGCTGTATATAAGCCTAGCCCGGTGAACTTAGTGGATATCCTTATTTTACAGCATTGAAATCAGGAATTGAATTTGAAACTTTATCTCCACCACAAATTAAATTTGTGCTATGACTGACTATTGGTAGTTACAGCAAAAGCTGAAATAATTGTTGCGGGAAATCGAGAAACTTTCGTGAAGAGTAACATATCAAGAAGTCGTTGTATTTGATTTATGTTGTTCATGTTTTTATCACTTCAGGACGAAGAGGTGGAGAATAATGAAAACATTGTGGCTAACGAAACTGTCACGGACGTGCAGAAAGAAGAATGCAAGCAGCAATAGAACTTTCTCTTACTTATTCCTGCTTATAATATTGATACATTTTTACGATTTTCTTTTTAATGTAATTTATTTGAGTTAGAGACTTGACAGTCCATCTCTTGACTCGATTTACCACCCAAAAGCAATTTGTCGCGTGCATTGTTGCAAGACAAAAATCTTTATTTGATTCAGTTTTTAATTTAAACATTTTGTTCGATTTAATTCCTTTTTCGAGAAGGGAGCTTGTTAAAAGAGTGCGTGCGCGGCTTGCTAGGTTAAAGTGCTTAAAATATTTGCTTTGCATCCGATGGTGCGTTTGTGTATAGAAAGTAGTTGTTGCCAGCATTGTGGTGCGCGGCGCAACATTATGATATGATGCGCTGCAATGATCTGATATGATATGCAATTCACATTTAATTTTGTTTATCTGCAACATTTTCATTCCTTTGATAAAATAGCAATACTTCAGGTCATCACTTCTTTGGATAATATAAATTGATCACGATTTGTGACACAATTTCTGAAATCATGCCTCATGATACCATTTTTGTTTTAGAATTTTGTGCCTTTCTTAAAGTAGTGCCCGCAGATTTTAACCTCTATTAGTGGATATGAAGAAATCTAAACCGGAGATTCATTTTTCGGAGTTTATGGGGTTCTCTTTCGGTGGAAGATGCCCCCTCCCCTTAAATGGCCGCTGACGGATTAATACCATGGTAGGACAAAACGCTGAGCGAAGAAAGGTGACTAAAATTTTGTTTTCAAGAAAAGTTTTTGAAGACGAATTTGATGTTGGGGGAGGGGAAGTTAAACGCCAACGAACTACAACAAAAATGTAATTCTTGTTTTCGATTTTAAAATTTAAGAAACAAATTCCAGGAGATTATCTTTTTTTACTCCACTTTTTCAGTCTTCCGCAATTTCCTGACCTCGTTCAGTTTAGGATAGGATATGGTCCTGTAGAGCCCACAGTCTCTGACGCCAGGTGCTCTCACCCACCAAATGTAGCCGTCGTTGCCCCAGTGGTCGCCCCAGCTGTTTTTGATGTAGTAGTAGTCCTTGTCGTAGCCCACTATGGCAACTGCGTGGTTCGTTTCCTGTCCCGGGATACATTTGCTGGTCCTGGGGTCGAATGGTCCCTTGCCGTACTTTTCAAAGTCTCCAGTTTGTGTAGTGATTAGCACAGCCACTGGTGTAGTGGACGACACGACCAGTGTGATAATTTTTGGGGTGGCGTTTTTCCTACTCAGGATAGTAACGCTACCCATTTCCATCCGGCTGTCTGCCAGAGCGTTACGGGCCCACTTGTCATAAGAGCACGAATAAAAGCCGCCCTCGGCTCTTACAGGGATCTGAGCTCTGTAGCCGATTCTTCCCGACCTTTTGATCCAGCCCCAGGCCACGTAGGGCTGGCCGCCTGGCAGGAAGCTGTCCATCCCCTCTCCGTAAAACACGCAATCCACCAGTTCCTGCGTGGACAGCTCGTGGAGAGCCCCTGTCTTTTCTTTGATCTGAGCCTCGAGCACAGTAACGGCTGAGTAGGCCCAGCAGTCGCCTTCTCCCTGTTCTTTGACCGGAGTCACTGCCTGCACAGCTCTCCAGTCAAAGCTGACTGGGACTTTGTGTACCGCCTGTAGAACGTCCTCCCTGGCTGCCTGCTGCCCCATGTCCACACTGTGGCAAGTCCTGTGACCGCCGGAGTCCGAGTTGTCTATGTGGGTTATGTTCCCCGCTGTCATGAGGGTTTTCTCCCAGTCCGTCTTGTGAGCCATGAGGGTGATGCTCGGAGTCCACTCCACCGCAGGGTCTGCCCTCAGCTCCTGGATTTCCACAAGGAACTGTCTAAAGAGCCTCAGCCTCTCCCCTGTCTCTCCCGCTCCGTGTGAGACACCGTGTTTTGCTTTGTAGTGCTCGTAGAGACTCCGCAGCTTGCTGTCAGACGTCACCGCCCCATCGATCAGAGCGTCCAGGTCCACAGGGTACTCAACCTTGCCAGGGTTCCGGTAGGTGCGGGGGTCGAAAGAGTGGTCATATTGGAGGAAATTAGCTGCTAACTGCCACGGACATAATGTGAATAAGACAAAGAAAAGTCGAGTACACATCCTTGGGAACTGAATGGTTTTCCACCTGAGGGGATCGTGTTATTGATATTCATCTTGTGAAATGACAAGTTTTATAGCTTATTTTGCAGTGTGACTTGTTAATTCAATTTCTTAAGAAACGTACTAATTTGATTTAAATGGAAAATAAAATAAAACAGCAGAATTAGAAGCAAAGGCACTTTCTTTTCAAGCCTTTGTTCATTCCATGACGTATCAAAAACGAGACAACAACTGATAAATTAGATGAAGTTTTACTTGATTATTTTTGATTCAACTAACTCTCGCATTCTAACAATGCAGTTAGCGTTACAGTTCCGATATTTTGTGGTGTGGCGTATTGCTATTACGCCGCGCTTGGGTACTTTCTGGGCATATGCAGTTGCACATGCACAAAAAGTACCTTAAGCGTTCCTAGACCCGAACAGGGGTTAATGCGTGTTTAGCAACCCAAAGCGTGGCATAATACTAATACGCACAATGCAAAAAGTACCCAAGCACGGCGTAATCCTAATAGTAATTGCTAATACGCAACGCCACAAAACATCGAGACTGTAACCTAGGGATCGTTCACATATTACGTAATCAATTTTTGGCCGATTTCAACCCCCCTCGCCCTCGTAATCAAGTTTACAGTAGTTGTATTTCTTACAATAACATGTAACGTAATCATTCGGAAACCCCCTCCCCCCTCTAGGTGATTACGTAATATGTGAACGATCCCTTATGATACGCTGTTACAGCAGCGCCACGCTGTTAATACAGCAGCGTCAAGCTGTTAATACAGCAGCGTAATTTAACGCTGTTAAAACAGCAGCGTAACGCTGTTGATACAGAAGCGTAACGCTGTTACAACAGTATTACGCTGTTGCCTGTTACAGCAGCGTAACGCTGTTGATACAGAAGCGTAACGCTGTTACAACAGCATTACGCTGTTGCCTGTTACAGCAGCGTTACGCTGTTACAGCAGCGTTACGCTGTTACAGCAGCGTTACGCTGTTAGACGTTAGTGTTACAGCAGCGTTACGCTGTTAGTGTTACAGCAGCGTTACAGCAGCGTTACGCTGTTAGTGTAACAGCAGCGTTACGCTGTTACAGCAGCGTAACGCTGTTACAGCAGCGTAACGCTGTTACAGCAGCGTAACGCTGTTACAGCAGCGTAACGCTGTTACAGCAGCGTAACGCTGTTACAGCAGCGTAACGCTGTTACAGCAGCGTAACGCTGTTACAGCAGCGTAACGCTGTTACAGCAGCGTAACGCTGTTACAGCAGCGTAACGCTGTTACAGCAGCGTAACGCTGTTACAGCAGCGTAACGCTGTTACAGCAGCGTAACGCTGTTACAGCAGCGTAACGCTGTTACAGCAGCGTAACGCTGTTACAGCAGCGTAACGTAACGCTGTTACAGCAGCGTAACGCTGTTACAGCAGCGTAACGCTGTTACAGCAGCGTAACGCTGTTACAGCAGCGTAACGCTGTTACAGCAGCGTAACGCTGTTACAGCAGCGTAACGCTGTTACAGCAGCGTAACGCTGTTACAGCAGCGCGTAACGCTGTTACAGCAGCGTAACGTTACAGCAGCGTAACGCTGTTACAGCAGCGTAACGTTGTTACAGCAGCGTAACGCTGTTACAGCAGCGTAACGCTGTTACAGCAGCGTAACGCTGTTTACAGCTGCAGCAACGCTGTTACAGCAGCGTAACGCTGTTACAGCAGCGTAACGCTGTTACAGCAGCGTAACGCTGTTACAGCAGCGTAACGCTGTTACAGCAGCGTAACGCTGTTACAGCAGCGTAACATGTAACGTTACAGCAGCGTAACGCTGTTACAGCAGCGTAACGCTGTTACAGCAGCGTAACGCTGTTACAGCAGCGTAATGCTGTTACAGCAGCGTAACGCTGTTACAGCAGCGTAACGCTGTTACAGCAGCGTAACGCTGTTACAGCAGCGTAACGCTGTTACAGCAGCGTAACGCTGTTACAGCAGCGTAACGCTGTTACAGCAGCGTAACGCTGTTACAGCAGCGTAACGTTGTTACAACAG
The DNA here is from genome assembly GCA_011033025.1 of Beroe forskalii. NCBI lineage: Eukaryota > Metazoa > Ctenophora > Nuda > Beroida > Beroidae > Beroe > Beroe forskalii. The sequence goes on along the minus strand of WFMF01000052.1, from coordinate 398,239 downwards.
CGTTGTTACAACAGCGGCGTAAAGCTGTTACAGCGGCGTAAAGCTGTTACAGCAGCGTAACGCTGTTACAGCAGCGTAACGCTGTTACAGCAGCGTAACGCTGTTACAGCAGCGTAACGCTGTTACAGCAGCGTAACGCTGTTACAGCAGCGTAACGCTGTTACAGCAGCGTAACGCTGTTACAGCAGCGTAACGCTGTTACAGCAGCGTAACGCTGTTGCAGCAGCGTAACGCTGTTACAGCAGCGTAACGCTGTTACAGCAGCGTAACGCTGTTACAGCAGCGTAACGTTGTTACAGCAGCATAACGCTGTTACAGCAGCGTAACGCTGTTACAGCAGCGTAACGCTGTTACAGCAGCGTAACGCTGTTACAGCAGCGTAACGCTGTTACAGCAGCGTAACGCTGTTACAGCAGCGTAACGCTGTTACAGCATGCTAACGCTGTTACAGCAGCGTAACGCTGTTACAGCAGCGTAACGCTGTTACAGCAGCGTAACGCTGTTACAGCAGCGTAACGCTGTTACAGCAGCGTAACGCTGTTACAGCAGCGTAACGCTGTTACAGCAGCGTAACGCTGTTACAGCAGCGTAGCGTTGTTACAGCAGCGTAACGCTGTTACAGCAGCGTAGCGCTGTTACAGCAGCGTAACGCTGTTACAGCAGCGTAACGCTGTTACAGCAGCAGCGTAACGCTGTTACAGCAGCGTAACGTTGTTACAGCAGCGTAACGCTGTTACAGCAGCGTAACGCTGTTACAGCAGCGTAACGCTGTTACAGCGTAACGCTGTTACAGCAGCGTAACGTTGTTACAGCAAAGCGTGCGCTGTTACAGCAGCATGTTACAGCAGCGTAACGCTGTTAGCAGCGTAACGCTGTTACAGCAGCGTAACGCTGTTACAGCAGCGTAACGCTGTTACAGCAGCGTAACGCTGTTACAGCAGCGTCACGCTGTTACAGCAGCGTCACGCTGTTCCAGCAGCGTCACGCTGTTACAGCAGCGTAACGCTGTTACAGCAGCGTAACGCTGTTACAGCAGCGTAACGCTGTTACAGCAGCGTAACGCTGTTACAGCAGCGTAACGCTGTTACAGTAGCGTAACGCTGTTACAGTAGCGTAACGCTGTTACAGCAGCGTAACGCTGTTACAGCAGCGTAACGCTGTTACAGCAGCGTAACGCTGTTATAGCAGCGTAACGCTGTTACAGCAGCGTAACGCTGTTACAGCAGCGTCACGCTGTTACAGCAGCGTAACGCTGTTACAGCAGCGTAACGCTGTTACAGCAGCGTAACGCTGTTACAGCAGCGTCACGCTGTTACAGCAGCGTCACGCTGTTACAGCAGCGTAACGCTGTTACAGCAGCGTAACGCTGTTACAGCAGCGTAACGCTGTTACAGCAGCGTAACGCTGTTACAGCAGCGTAACGCTGTTACAGTAGCGTAACGCTGTTACAGCAGCGTAACGCTGTTACAGCAGCGTAACGCTGTTACAGCAGCGTAACGCTGTTACAGCAGCGTAACGCTGTTACAGCAGCGTAACGCTGTTACAGTAGCGTAACGCTGTTACAGCAGCGTAACGCTGTTACAGCATCTTAACGCTGCTACACTTACAGGATCTTAACGCTGCTACACTTACAGCATCGTAACACGTGTGTGTCCCAGGTAAGTTATTTTTGTCTTTCAAAGATAAAAAATAGCTTATCCTTCTGGGAGTCTGGAACACACACGTGTCCCATAAGGATTTGCTATACATGTATACTCCTATTCACGTCGCGTGGCGCGTACACACACCTATGCGGGCTTAGGAACATAAGGATATTTCTATTTTTAAAAAGGAACGAAGCTAATCCCTCTGGAACACCGTACACATACGGTCAAAGCGAACATGTGATGTAATTCAAATTGTAAACTCTAAGGTCTTGAAATGGAAAAGATGTACTTGCCCATTCATCTTGGATGAAAATGCTTCAAATTTTCACCACAAACTGTATCCATGCAAATTTTGGTATAGATTGGAAATTCACAAATGGTTTTATGAGTGAAATGGTCAAAATTTGCGCGCAGTACTTTCGGTCCCAAATGATTCGTGTTGTGCAGTTAAGGGGTCATTCATAATAACTAAGTATTTCTCGAGTAATTACTAGCGAATAATTACTTAAGATTTTCTGGTACTCAAATTTGCTATTCATAAAACTTGAGTAATTATCGCCATGTTTGGACTCAGACTCGTACTAAACTCAGCTCGAGTATTTCTCCAACCTAAGAAAAAGCTCAGTGAAATTGAAAAATACTCGCGTGAAAATACTCAAAGCCGAGCTTCTAACTGGCTAGAGTTCCCTGTTGCCTGTTTCACCGAGTGGAATAAGTAAGATAACTGAATTGTTTCATGATTGAGACGGTTAAATTTACTTATCTATCACGAATTACAATGTCGTTAAAGCTAAAATGTGACATCATCATCGTGTCGAGGTCAATCCAACGAATAAATTCAACAGCAAATGATCAAAATATGTATTGACAGTCTTAACGGTCTGAATACCACTGATGGAGCAAATACGCATTCCTTCAACGATTGGGTGGTTGGTATGCGGGACTCAAATATCAATGAAATTTCTAATTTGATAGTGTACCGAGAAAACAATTTCAGATCAAACAACTGCCATTTACCAGCTGATACTTGTATACGGTTATATTCATCACGATCTTGAATTATGCTATTTATTTCAATTGCTCAATCAGAAATAAACTATGACACACAAAAGCAATGTCACTAGTAAATGAAACAAATTAGAATAAAACAGAGCAATACGCCGTATTCATAGCGGTTCAAGACTGCGTTATCTTTATTTCGATCCTCCAATCAGAAATCAACTCTGAAACAAAATAAACATTGTAACACGGATGGAGTAATCAACCGCGTCTGAGTGGCGCCAGTGCGCCACTTATATACCGTGATTGTCTGATTGAAACGAACGTGATAGAAACGAAGATAACCTACGGTTGTTTCAATTATCTCATTCTTTGCAGTCACGTGACGCGCGCACGTGACCTACAAAGACCAATCGCTGAAGCGCACAAATCTATGATCGAATGTCATATACGGTGGAAATAGGAGTAGAGATAAGGAGTTTATATACAAAGGCTGACCCGTGGTCAGTAATAGTACGATCAAAAGTTTATCAACGGCAATTGCGATAACAAGGGTGGAAGCAAAATCGTTATCCCACTTGTATTTGAATGCATCAACAAAATGACTGTTTTGCATGACCAACCCTCTCAAAATACACATTTTATTTATTCTGAGAAAATGAAAACGATACTAACTCCTCGGAGTACTTGTTTTGATACCAATTTGAGTACTAGTATTTAGGGCGAGTAAATACTAGTTTATGAATACCGATTTGAGCATGAGTTTGAATTTTGAGGAATTACTCGCGACAAAATACTCAGGCTAGTAATTACTAAGTATTATGAATAGCAAACGTCTACTAGTACTTAGAATGGTAAGAAAATCTCACAATTTGAGTATGAGTTTTGGTTTATGAATGACCCCTTTATACTCAGGAAGACAGTATATGTTCCGGTAAAGGTTTCCACTTCAAGTTCAATTTCAAATTCTATGTTTTTACAATATTTACATTACAAACTAAAATTTCATTTTTAAATTTACAGAGGTGTCCCGACATTTGATCAACCTCATGCCAGAGGAAATAGACAATAAGTTGGACTTAAAATACTGGAATATTTGGCAGGACCAGAGTTTGTCTGAAAAGCCTGCTTAAAATGATTTGAGCTCTCCAAATTGAAGGCCTGATATGTACTTCTAAAAACATAGTCCACAGTGGACAATCACAAAGCGTAAATATTAACTTTAAGAATACTAATAAGAGGCTGAAAAAGTTGAAAATGAAAGATTGTGTTCAGCGTTTGTCGTAGGACAATGCCAAAATGTTGGACAATGGCTAATGGGTCATCGATGGATCTTTACTGCTCCATCATGCTCAATACTCACTTTATTGTTTATCAATATCATTATGGCTCCCTTGAGCTCTTAATAGGGCTAGAAGTAGCACCAACCATTGGCTGCCATTTAACTGATATTTTTATTTTGAATGTGCTTTCATTTAGAATTAATAACAATTATTTCAAAATCAATAGGATAAGGAAGTAAGATCTATTTCTTCTTCTTTCCACCCTTAGGGCTCTTTGGTTTCTTGGCTGAAGAAGGTTTTGGAGAGGCATTAACTGATGCCTGGTCAGGTTCTAGAGCGGCCAGCCTGGCTGCCTCTTCAGCCAACTGCTTCTGTCTCAGGGAGTCCCTCAGTAAGAACATCTCGTCTCTTCTGCCGTCCACTTCCACCTGAAGATAGCCATGTAGTTTTATGGTGGAATTCATGGTAGACATGAACCCGCGATATGTACTCGATATGAACCCGACCAATATGAACTCGATCAGGTAAGTGTCTGTGTATAATAGACAGGGGTGAAAAAGTCAGAGGGTTCTATATTATCATTAACAAGGGAATTAAGCAAGGGAACAAAATTTTCAAACAAGGGAATTATCAAGCAATAGTTGGTCAAATTGCAGTTGCAATGTCCGATAAAATTAGATGAAACCAAGGTTTGGGGGTCACACAACCCTTGTTAAATTCTTAAATTGAGGAAGTTGAGATTATAAAGTCCCTGACCTGCATGTTCTCCGCAGTAGCTAAGAGTTTGTCCTTGAGCTCATTCCTCCACGATCTGTTGTCCTTCCTCCCTTCTAACACATTCTTACGTTCCTCGTGGAAATCTTCTACCTGATAATGAGCACTATTAGGTTTAATTCTGGGAATCTTCTACCAGTACCTGATTATGAGTACATTACCTGGTTTAATCTCAAGAGATTGAACTTTAATAAAAGATATAACTGATACGAGAGAGTTGCAATCAGAAGCTTTCAGTTAGGGGTTTATAGCGGGGTTGAAATATGCGAGTACAGGTACACCGTAGATATGTGCTAAATTTCATCGATAATTACCATTTTATAAAAGGCCCAAAAGTAACGAGTAAAAATGGCACCATTTGTCCATCAAATTCAAAAATAGTACTATTTGTGAAGAGTCGAAAATATCGAACAAAATGAAAAATGACACTTTCAAATAACAGTAATATTTTAAATAATAGTAATAATTTGGTTTAACCTCCTCAAACCTCGGAAAATTAAACTCCCATTTACCAATTTTCACACCCAACGTATATCGAGATTGGACCCCCAAACCATTTTGATTCAGCTACATTTAGGGGAGGAATGAATATTTCATATTATGATTACTGACTTTTGATCTGTGGCACTCGAGCAATCGCGCGTGTTCTTCATCATCAAAGAGATCGGGTTCATCGGTCCTGTTCCTGAGGGTGAACAGTTTAATTAGCAATGAGTTTAAATAGTATTTCAAAATGCTGACATGAAAGTGGGATTTTAAAAAGTAAGAAGGTTAATTTTTTTGATGGTTACAATGGCAAACTTTCAAACTTGGGGCGAGCAAACCAACCAAAAATCCTGAAATCTGCATCTTAAATGAAGACTATGTATGAAAAATATTATCTTTATATTTTAGTGAAGAATTATCAATCCTCAAAATACTACGTTACCTGACAAAGCCATGGAAAGCAGGAGGGATTTCGTAGAATTTAGGATCTGTCCGACCTTCTGCTTGCATGGAAACATCTGTCTTCTCCTTAGTCATTTCCTGAACAACAGGAAATGAACATGCTGTACAACGATAGATTAAAAAATCGGCTTTTGTCATAAAATTTCAAATTGATGAGTGCAGTCTCGAAGTTTTGAAAAATTGAACGATCGGTAATCCAGCAACTTTGTGAGAGTCCCCGAGAACACAAGCAAACAACCAAGCAGGAACTCGGAGCTCCCTAACCTGGGTTCTTGTTGGCATCCCCGTCAGCTTCCACCTGCTCAGCGGTGCCGTCCACAGCACCCGCGCCAGCCTTCGCCGCTTCCTCTGCCTTTCTTGCCAGATACTTCTCCCGCAATGCTTTAGCCTGGCGAGATAGGGGTGTCAATAGAATCAGGGATGCTAAGGGATGTTTCAGCATATCCCTTCCCTAATCTCTGAAAGAAATGTGTCAATAGTATCAGGGATGCTAAATGATGTCTTAGCCTGATGAAAGAAATGTTCAATAGTATCTCGGATGCGAGGGAAAACCAGAGATTGTCTGGACTTTTTAAAAATTTTAGCAGTAGTTAACTCATGAAACTTTGCATGTCAGTACAATTAAATCCAAATAACAAAATGCTGCTTTTAGTTGAAAACCCCAATTTTTCGGGCTAGAAATGAATTTCGAAACCATAAATGGTCATACAGAGGGAAAACTGCTTTGTACCGCATGCATCAGCGACTAAAACTCCATTTGTAGCAATTTGGCATTAAAATCTTACATTAGTCATATTAATATTAGAAATATTTGTCAGGTGTTGCCTGACCCCCTGACGACGTCAGACAAAGAAATAGCAGAAAAGTAACACAAGAAATACATGATAAGAAAATTAGGAAGCAAGACGTTACAGTTTAACTTTAAAATGCAAAAACTTTATTTCGTCCTGAGTTTCAAATAAACGCCATGTTTAGGCCTTTCAGTCAAAGCAGTGATAGTTGGCAATTCCTTATTGCCTGGATTCGGGTTGATGATAGTGAAATTCTTCAAAATCCTCGACAAAGTGATTTTCATTTCCATCATTGCGAAGTTTCTCCCGATACAGTTCCGGGAGCCAAGAGAGAAGGGTAGGTAGGTGTATGGTGTGATTTGTTTTAGGAGTTCGGGGGCAAACCTACCAGGGTTGAACCTGAGAGGGTTTTCCCAGTAGGCGGGGTGGGAATGAAGGTGTTTGATTGGGACTATGATGAGAGCCCCCTCTGGAATGTCCTGCCCATTGACAACTACCCCACTCCTAGAGCACACCCTACTCGTGCCATGTAACGGTCCCTTCAGTCTCAGCGTCTCCTTTATCACCATTTCCAGATACGACAACTTGCTGAGGTCCCCGAACTCGAGGATCTCCCTCTCTCCAAAGACCTCCTCAACTTCAGCCTCCGCTCTTCTGTAGACCTCTGGGTGGACAGAGAGCAGCCAAATGGCACAGGAGAGTGTGATAGCCGTAGTTTCCATCCCTGCTGCGAGGAAGAGGAAATACTCATCCACCATATCCTCCATAGTTAAATCTCCAGATATGGCATGAGCTCTTATTATGTGCCCTAAGATGTTATCTGCTTCTAGTGAGACATCCCAGATTTGCTCCTAAGTGCGTCTTGGTCAGAGCGCGCAACTCGTCAACGAAGGTCTTGAGACTTCTCTTTTCCTGTCTCTTCACCCAGGGAAGCTCAAAGAAGAGGGGTTCCTTCACCTTGCTGGCCATCATCTCGAATACAATCCTGGCCGTGTTTACAGCTAGGTCACCGTGCTCCTCCAGCATAGCAGAGGTCCAGTTGAAACCACAAATAGAAACTGCTTCTAAGGCACTCCTGTTGATGAGAGGGCTAATGTCGAAAGAGGAGCCAGTGTCTGCTCTGGGCACCAAACTCTCGACAAGGTTATCAGCCACCAGGTTCATGGCAACCACAGCTCTTCTCATGGAACTCTTCTTAAAGGCAGGGTCCATGACCCGCCTCTTAGCGCTCCACACCTCGCTCCCAACGTCCGTCAGCAAGCCGTTGCGTCCCAATATCCGGACTCCTGCCACCCTGGCGAACTGCCCGTATATATCACTAGGCTTGGGGAAGAGCGCCCTGTCCGTGAGAACACGAGACACTACCTCCAGGTCCGAACACACGAGGAAGTTCCGCAGGAGCAGGAAGACAGCGACTGAGGGGGAGTTGCACTGGGCATGGAACTCGTAGAGCAGGGGGAAGAGGGCCAGGTCGGGGGACTCCCTGAGTCGCTGCTTCAGGAGGGGAACATGGCCCAGGAACCAGAGTAGGGGGGAGCGGGGCAGTGGGGGACGGGCTAGGTGGGAGTAGGCACACCGCCTTCTGTAGATGTACAGGTTGAGAGAGAGGAAGGATGCCAGTAGCAGGAAGCAAAGCTTCCCGAGAAGGAAAAGGAGCATGCTACCTTCACATGACATAGAGTTAGCATTGCAATAGTAGAATTAAAGATATTATAGAATTAGGGTTAATTTAATACCAAATAGAACTGATAGAATTAGATGTGCAACATCAATAGCAGGACATCTTTGTGGTTTCATTAACAAATTTACGGAAACAGGTGTCTTCCCTAAAATACTCAAACTAGGAAAAGTAACTCCAGTGTTTAAAAAAGGTGATGCTCAGGCACTTGATAGTTATAGGCCAATTTCAGTTATCCCAATCTTTGAAAATCTTTGAAAAAAATATTTATTCTCGATTGTACAGTTTTTTGACTGCTAATTGTGTAATTTATGATAAACAATTCGGGTTTCGTAAAAAACACTCAACTGGATATGCTATTAACTTTTCGATAAATAAAATCATAAGAGAAATCCAGAATAGAAACCATGTTATTGGTATATTTATTGATCTGAGCAAAGCATTTGATACCATTGACCACAAAAAGCTGATAGCTAAACTTGAACACTTTGGTATCAGAGGCAGAGCTTTAGATCTTCTGACGGACTATCTGAAAAATCGCGAACAGTATACTAACTTTAAAGGTGTAGACTCAGCAATGGAGTTCCCCAAGGATCCGTACTGGGTCCATTGCTTTTTATAGTCTATATTAATGATATTGCCAACTCCACTGTGGAGTGTGGATGGTAGTTTTGTCTTATTTGCTGATGACACTAATATATTTATAGTCGGAAACAATGAAAATGATGTGTTTCACAAAGCACAGACTGTTTTGAATAATGTACATCACTATATGGTGCAGCATCGACTTCACATAAACTTGACTAAATCTCTCTACATGCACTTTCGCCCAAACATGAATAACATTGAACGTCAAACCTGTGCACGAACTAGAGTCGAAAAATGTCTAAAACTCACAAGCATAAAACTGAAAAAAGTCAGACAAGTTTAATTCTTAGGCGTTATAATTGATGATATGCTTACATGAGTACATGGGAAGCCCAGATTGATCATCTAAAAGGGAAGCTTCTTTCGGGTATAGTGGTAATAAAGAGAATAAAAAAGTTTATACCTGAGTGTGAATATATAAACCTATACAACTCTTTATTCAAGTCACATATCAGTTATTGTTTTAGCAGTTGGGGTGGTATCTCTATACACAAACTGCAAGGAATCTTTTGTCTCCAAAAGCGATTTGTAAGGCTTCTATTTGGTAATGAACTAAATTTTGACCATGCCGAATTCTATGAAACATGTGCAAGGGTTATGACCTTCGAGCAGCACCAATCTAAGAAAGAATTTGCTCTTGAACATACTAAACCAATTTTTTATGAAAGGAAATTGCTTACCCTACACCACCTTTGTATCTATCATACATTCCTGGAGCTATTCAAAATTATGAAATACTCAACCCCCATTTCTATTTATGAAATTTTTAAAATAAGTTATAGACCGCAAAGTATGCTTTTTAATACCACCTAAGGTCAATATTGAAACAGCAAAACACAACTTTGTTTTCAAAGCTTCTAAGATATGGAATATACTTATTGAAAAGCTAATGAACCAATGTACTCCTAATTCTGCTGGCATTATGATACCTGGATCAAATTTAGGATCAGACATGTCAATAAGTATTGGCGTAGTAAAAAATAGGCTTAAAGATGTCCTGCTAGAAACACAAAAAATTGACCCTCAAATTTTGTTAGGATCAATCAAAGGAATGGTTTCCTGCCAACTTCCTCATGCCCTAATTTCGTAGATATCAAGTCCTATGAATAATCGAGATCTGTTTATTATTCATTGAGTTATTACATAAATAGCACCCGCATCTCCTCAATGAACGATGCTATATCTCATCTATCATGGAACTATGCACCAAGAGCTCTCCTGGCCTCTAGTACCTGCGTCCTCTGAACTCATAATTCGCCCTAATGATAATATTGTAGATAGATTTGACGACCCCGTGTATTAAACCGCTACTAATCACTCAAAATTTTCTACCCAGGCTAATAATCTTTTACTGAACCTTTTTTGGGCTCACGTAAGCCACGAGCGTGTGCAGTCTCGCATTTTGGTGACTGTTCTGGATTGTTTCCCTTCCAAAACTTTTGCAATCCCTAAAGATTTTTATATTTATAGATAAATGACTGGGGCATGTCAAATCCGTTGTATAGACTATACTATAGTTCTAGTTGTTCAAATCTTAGTCGAAACTTATTGAAAACCACATACATTTACTAATTATGCAACAGAGCATTACTATAAGCATTATATTTATGATTCAATATGTATTGATTGAAATGCGATTCAATAAAATTTGTCTTCATCAAATTTGTCTTTATATAAAATAAGAACTAGTAGCTTTAGTGAAAATCCGAAGCTCAAGTTTGTGTTTATTGAAAGCGTATTCAAACAAGGAACTATATAAATCAACGAAAAGGCTCGGTCCAGGGAAAGAAAACAGCAAGGAAATCTTATGGTGAGACTCAACCCAGGGTTTCATATTGCGATTATCACATCAGCAGTGGACTAGATCCGATGCATAGAATAGAATAATATTTACAATCTTATTACATAAAATATTGTAATGTCAGATCGTTAGATAATCAGAAAGATGCATCAAAATCCAAATGGGGGGCAGTTTGGGACTTTGGGCAGCATTACTACAAAACCTGTCCAAAAAGTGCAGTGGTACACAATTGTATGATATGAAATTTAACAATATGCTGATTGCTGTAGGTAGGGACACAAGTAACTTAATGATGTGCAATTGATTCGACCCTACAGTCCTATTTCCTAAATTCGGCCATGAGTAATGAATGAAATATGACACCATAACGCTTAAAAAAGAAATACGAGTCGATAAAACTAAATAATCAAGAGGTCGTGGAGATTGCAAATTCCAGAAAAAACTTCTAAAATGTGAGACCAGAGATAAGAATACAAGTGGTACATAATGATATACATTTCCATATCAAGCAAATGCTTACCTCGACTGCTCGGCCTGCTGACGGGAAATGCTTAGATCTTAGCTGATCGGCCTGGTTCAAGGGAAATATTTACCTTGGCTGCTCGGCCCGGTTGCAGTTCCTCCCAGGCTGCCTTGATGCTCTTAATCTCATCTTCTCGCTGGGTGTCCCTCTTCACAATCACTTCTTCTCCTGCGTTAATGTAAGGTCATCCTACTCGAGATCTCCCATAAAGAGCAGGTCGAGTATTAAATTGAACTACAACACTCTACAATACCCGTGTTTAGACCCATGTCCCTGCAACCTTCTCCTCCATCAGAGCAGATCCTAAGCATCCAGAAAGGCTTGCTCTCGTCGAATGCTGGGCTGGGAGCTTTACCACCTGGCTTTGAGGCAGCTTTGGGATTCACCTTGTCATCTTTAGCTCCGCGTTTCTTATTCGGAGTCAGAGGCTTCTCCTCCGCGATGCTTCCGGACAAGGGGCGCTCTGAGACTAGTGGTTTTAGTGAGACGACAAGGCACTGATATCATCGTAGTAACAAGATACTTAGCCTTGATTCTTAGCCAGTGACAAACAAGAGGCTTATCAGCTGTAACCTCTCGTTAGAAATGCAGCCTGGGAGTAGCCTTACCCTGGTCGGAGTCCTTAGGTTGGATTTGCTCCAGGATGTCCTGCCAAGGGGAGGTGTTCTTGTCCCAGGTGTTGCGCAACACTGTCGCTTGTACGATGTAGTGGTGAGTCTGAGGTGGGTTACTAGGTAGTGTACCTAATAACAGGGAACAGGGATCTATTTATGGAGACTTCCCAGTTCCCACCGAATATCAGTGACTTGATGGAATAGATCATAAGTTCAACCTGCAAAGAAAATCCCTATCTGGAGCTGGTAAACCCTGCTTATAACAACACAGTACCTTCTTGCGGGGCACCTTCTCTGGCTCCGGAACGATGGCTGCGGAAGGAGTCTTGGCTCGAGCCCCTGGCGACTTAGAACCGCTCTTAGCTCCTATAGATTTGGATCGATCTGTCATCGTGTTAGTCATTTATATGCAGGTAAATCTTCAGAATATCTGTTCAATTGATTAACCTTCCAAATATGGATGATGTTCGTTAAATTGATTTCAAAGTGATTTCACATTTTTGCACAAAAAACAATCGACGTTTACATATAGGGCATGTGAAAGAGTATATTTCGTTGAGATTTTGAATAAAATGTTTTAATTCAGGTCAATGGTAAAATGGGGAGTCATTGCAACACCTAATAACTTATCACTAATTTTTCAAGAAAACAATTGCTGCGAATGTATGATGCTATTATTCTAAGTCGTGATCTGTTAGGGTAATGCGTCTAACCAGTTTCGTGGTGCTATAAGCAATTAGAAATGAGGTGCTCAATCAACACCGTCACAAAATAAAATAGGCTGCATTGATCGGACAGAGCGCTATGTTTGAAAGTGACTCTTGACACGGCACACAGAACACCTAGTTTTTTGGGAACAGGTTCTTGGGAGGGCAGATTGCTCGTGCTCTTAGCCTTGGTTGACTCTGACAATTTAGGGTGCGGCTCACGTGTTTTGCTGGTGGGTGTCCGGCGTCCTTTGGCCGAGGACGTCTCGTCGGAGTCCTGGTAGAAGGTGACGCAAGGGATAACAATGTGGCCGATTCCTTCCTCCTTAAACAGCACTTCATCCTCGTCAAATACCTGACAAAAGTGTACAATGTTAAGTGTTTTAAGTGTGATTTTAAGTGCTGAAGTGTGTTAAGTGTGCAGTAGAGAGTGCAATGTTTTAAGTGTAAAGTGAAGTGTGCAATGTGCATAGTGATACTGATAGTGTGTACTGTGTGCAGTAAAGTGCAAAGTGTAATTGGTCCTACCTCTACTCTGAAATTGACGTCTGACTTGGACGTGCTGACTTGTACAGTAGCCGGTGTATCGCACGTTACATGTACACCGTACCTGTTGCAGAAACGTAGTCGTCACGGTCACTAAATGTTTCTTGGATAATTGTACTAATTTCATAATTTGCTGAACACTGATAATAGGATAATACGAGTTCGACTGAAGTGATGAGTGCAACACGTCACTGTGCAGATTCATCCTTACGATCAGTAAATGCTACCTTGTGTTTTCAAATCCCCTCCTAGTCCCTTCCCCTTCCCTAAACCACTCCAATATCCCATCTCCTTTCCCTCCTAGTCCCCTCCCCTCTCCAATATCCCATCTCCTTTCCCTCCTAGTCCCTTCCCCCCTATACCTCCAATTTCCCATTTCCTCCTTCCTAGTCCCTCCCTCCTTAGCCCTCTCAATTTCCCATTTCCTCTCCTTCCTAGTCCCCTCCCCTCCCCTATACCTCTCCAATTTCCCTTCTCCTCTCCCTCCTAGTCCCCTCCCCTATACCTCTCCAATTTCCCTTCTCCTTTCCCTCATCATTCTCCAACACCTCTCAAAATATCCCATCTCCTTTCCCTCCTAGCCCCACTAGTCCCTCACTGTTCCAGTCCTCCCTATCAACCCCTCCTCACCCCCTTATCCCTCTTAGTCCCTCTCCAAAGTCTCGAATTCCCTCCCCTCCTGTCCCCATCCCTAGTCCTTCACTAGTCCTCCTCTTCCAGTCCTCTCCTGTCCTCATCCCTATTAGTCCCTTCATTAGTTCATTCCCTCTCCCCTCTCTATACCACCAGTCCTTCACTCCTCCACCTCTCCTGCCCTTATCCCTCTTAGTCCCTTCATAAGTTCATTCCCCCCCTCTGCCCCACCTAGTCCTTCACTCCTCCCCTTCTCCTGTCCTCATCCCTCTTAGTCCCTTCATTAGTTCATTCCCTCTCCCACCTCTGCCCCACCTAGTCCCTCACTCCTCCCCCTCTCCTGCCGTTATCCCTCTTAGTCCCTTCATTAGTTCATTCCCACTCCCCTCTCTGCCCCACCAGTCTTTCACCCCTCTCCCTCCCCTGTCCTCATCCCTATTAGTCCCTACATTAGTTCATTCCCTCTCCCCTCTCTGCCCACCTAGTCCTTCACTCCTCCCCCCTCCCGTCCTCATCCCTCTTAGTCCCTCACTCCTCCCCCTCTCCTGCCATTATCCTTCTTAGCACCTTTATTAGTTCATTCCACCTCCCCTCTCTGCCCCACCAGTCCTTCACTACCCTGTCCTACCTGAACATGATGTCATGTCTCTGCGGCGTGTAGTACTCCTTCACCTCGTTGGTCTCCACGCTGGTAGTGGAGATGTCACGAGTGGGAACGAGGAGTTCCGGAGTCGTGCCCACGAGGCGGAGTCGGTACTTGGCACTCGTCAAGGGGCCCTCGTGCGTGCGGCCTTCGCACATGAAGGTATACCCGGCCTGGAGGGATGATGCTTCAGCCTCCTTGTCAAACAAACACAAGGGATTGCTACCTACAACCGCATATCCCCCTCAAAACATGGGTGTCTATGCTGTTCGCACAGGTCTAAATTGGAGGCTATCAATAATTATTAGCATATATCAGGACATAATCAAAAGATCGACAAATAACAAACCTTGTTGGGAGTGAAGAGATAAGGCTTGGGTCGGTTACAAATGGTTGGTATCTGTTTCCCGGTGTCATTATCTATTATCCTCAATAAGAGTCCAGATATCCCGGCACTCACTGATACTGATATGAGAGCTTCTTGGGGGGCCATAAACACCTCCCTGCGACAAACCAGGAATTGTAAAACGGAGTGACCCGCAACAATCAGCCAATCAAGGAATAATTTGCCAAGAGGAAGTTCTCTCATCGAGGCATTCTCCAAGAAATTTGCAAGATAAGTTCGTTAAATATGCAGCAAGTATATATTCATTTAAGTGATAAGCAATAAACACCTCCTTGAACATGAGGAACCAGTTCCTTGCTGGAACATCAGGGTACGTCCCAGTAAAGTCAATGAAATAGGCACTCTTCTCTCGGTCTGCTTTGAAGGAATACTGATCCAAAAGTGATGGATTCAGGAACATTGTCCTGCGAGTTGTCAGTTTCAAATACTCAATGAATTTCAAGTACTGGATGGCAATAAGCAATGAGCTTGGTTGCTATTATCTATGTAATATCCCAATCGTGATCTATATAAACCACGGTGTAGCTGGCAGTTACATAACACTGCAAGCCCCTAATCCCCACCCTCACAGTGACTGAGTTACTGACCTGTTGAGGACCGCGAGGCCGTGCTGCAACTCATCTCCCTCCAGCTTAGCCCAACTCTCCTGCAAGAGCTGCTTGGTGGTCTGGTTGACTTTGGACCCTTTCTTCATGGCACGTGTCCTCTTCCTCACGTGGTGGCCTCTGAAGTGGCGCTGGATGGTGGCGGCAGCCTCCTTCTCGTCCTCGCCCAGCGGCGGCTTCTCCTGTTTCTCATCCGGGACTCCCTCCTGAGCCTCCACCTCTTCCGCAGCGACCGTGTACTTCTTGAAGGGCACGGGGTCTTTCTCCAGGATGCCGTGCGGACACACTCCCTGCCCCTTCCTGTAGGCCCGGATCAGGGTGGTCGAGTAGCAAGTCCAGGCCTCCTTGTGCTGGGCAGTCAGCTGCTCGCCCACTGTAGTATCCATCATGTAGAACAGAGACTGGAAGAAGACCTGGAAACCATGTACCAGTGAATTACGTTACCCCAACTGTGCCCCAATAGTAGCCTACCCAACCCTTGCCATGACATCCCCCACACGAACCCCTCACTTCCCTCACCGTGATATCCGGGAATATCTTGTCCGCATCTCTGTCTCTGTCAGCACACCCGATCTCCTCAATGATCCTGCCCAGGGTCTCAGGGTCGTCAAACTTCTCTACCGCTTCCGAAACTGTTTTAAACAACCTCAGAGCAGCAGCCTGGAAAAAGGGCAAAATAGTGGATTAAATTGAGGGTTACGACCGCTTCAAATCAGACGATAACTTACCAAGACGTGTCCCTTATTTAACCGACCCTTAAGGGGAACGACTTCGAAATTTTTGTTCAAAATGCCAGTTCAAAAAGGTCGGATAGAATGGGGCGAATTTAATTAGAGGCCAATTATTAATTAATTTAGACCAAATTCTTATTAATTGGAAAATACAGTATCTAATTGAGTTGAATTATAATTTAGCACTGATAATGAGCGAAATCATTAGATCAGATCTAATTTCAATAATTATTATAATACCGATTGATGTCACTTTCTCAGTTTGATGTCAGTTGTGCATTTCTATTTTATTTCAACATGTTTTGGTAAACCTAAGACTTAATTAATTCGTGATTCCTTCCTCTTAAGCTTGATTTGAATCGCTATTGACCCAGATATCCCTGATATGATGCGTCATCTTAACAGCCGCTGAGAGAATAAGCACAGGATTCCAATTCATCTATTGAACGCTGACCGTTTAATGAGAAAACATCATTTTCCTGTATTACAAGCTCAATAATAAAATGTCAGCTAATGCCCACTCAGCAGTGGCAAGAGTTGTAAAATAAAAAGTAGTTAGTGGGCCGCAGTCGTTTTTTGTATAATTCAGCTTCAAACGCCGTCTCACAAAGGGGTCTGCACAAAGCAACCACCACTTGACAAAGGCTCCTGTCTATATTTTGAAGGTAGAAAAATAATCCACACTGCATTTCTCCATTATCCTACCAGCCATTATTTAAAACGGCAACAGCATTAGTCTAATTAGCTCTCTTGGAAAGCTGAGCAAATTTTAAGGAATTTTAGACACCAGTAGCTGCTCGACAGACGATCACTCCCAGGCTTATTCAGTGATTGCATGCTCACATCGCAGTTTTTCTCTGCTAGGATTTAACATTTCCGCTACCGGAATATAAAGCCTTACTCAGGACGAGCTACTAGGGGGATAACTACTTTCAAATAAAGAAATACATTACAATACTGCGGTGTGTTATCTGCAAGGAATTACGGTAAAATCTAATTGCTTTTAAATCCAGCTTTTAAATCTGGGTACCAAAGAAAATGGTGCATTGATGCAAGGTCTTAAATTAGAAATGATTCCTGGTGGGTGGCTTATTACTTATCTTTAAACTTTTGCAATAATTTTGAACAAAAATTAGAACTTGTATCATGTCCCGTCTTGGATTCAAGCATCTTTACCAGATGCATTATATAAACTTACGGTAGTATACGCAGAATGTTACAAGGGAGCTAGAACAAAGAAGGGGAATTATCAAGAAAGCAACTAAATACTATCACTACTTTCTAGCAGATAAAAAACCTGTTTAGCTATTGATGTTTATTTACTCATTTGAGAATTTGTAGAGTAGTAGATTCAATGAGTCAATGATAAGAAGATGCTACTAAGTAGGTATAGTCGCTAGTTTCTAAAGCTAAAGAATCAGCTTCTGGCTTCGGCAAAAAGGCCATCTAGACTCTAGAGGTTAAAAAGTACATATCATGATATAAGCATATCTGTAAAAATGTGTTCCACAAATGGCTCTAATTAAACTCCGAGCTAAAGCACCATGCGAGCTTTTCTGCGGAGTTTTTCCTTCATTCAGATGTCAGTGAAGATGTATGATTCTTTGATGTGATTTATTTGACAAGAGTGTACAATTTGTTAAGTACTGATACTGTAGATGCGTCATGTCAAAAAACTAAAGAAGGTTATTTTCCGCTTTAAACTAGACCTTTGATCTGTCAGCAGTGATTGCTATATCTTATAAATTCAGAAGAAAAATAAATCAATTCTAGGAGATCGCCATGTCTTGCAATCCGGTGCTGGGAACCCTGCAGCGTTTCTTGGACCTATTCCCATGTCCTGGCTACTATCTATAGTTTCACGACTTGATAGCAGCTTAGCGTTCATTATAGAGGAGGACAAACCAAGGACTGATTAGTGAGCACAATTTGAGCGGGGTTAATTCCTATTGGTTGCTGGAACTGGAGCTCTCAGTAGGTCGTTACAGCTCCTCCAGCCTGCTTTCCATTGACTGGATTTCAGTAAAACTGCGGACCTATGCCGGGCAGTAAAGACCTATCATTGTGAGCGGTTAACTAATCACCCTTCATCAATCTATCATTCACTCATATCACCAAGGTAACGTCCAACACGATTGGACTACGCTGGCGGAATTCCTTTACTCCATTACTTTCACCACATTGGTCGTTGCTGCCTCCTGTCATTAAGTCATTATCTACAATCGATCACTAGTTTATCAACTAATTACCCTGAGATATGCAGGCGTAACTATGGCAACCCACGTCAAATTATTTGATTCAAATACTATGAAGCAGGGAGGCCCAATCCCTGACGAGCTACACATGTCCCATTGAGATTTCTTCCGATTCTAAAAATACCCGCACTTAAATTCAAGTCTGATTAAATTCATTAATTACATTGCAGGAGGAGGATGAGGTGCTCCACATGGCGTGTGTCGGAGAAGACTCTGACTGACTACAAGTCAGTCTGTCAGTTTGTCATGCGGTGTGAGAATCACTTGATCACCGGTACACTACTACTCCTACCAGCTCTCAGCGTCATTGTCAAAGTACAATACACTACAATTAGACTCTTCTGAATAATTCAATTGTTCCATGCGCTCTCACATCCAATCAAAGAGAGCATCTTCCTCACCAGACCACACACACACGCACACACTCACACACACATGCAAACACACAAACACTCAGAGGTCATCATATTGTTACAACGTTACAACCCTCTAAACGAGCAGGAAACTCCCAGATAAACGGTCACTATAACCATTCATACAACTCCTACCCTCCCTCCTATATATAGAGTAACAAGTCACGTGACCAGGTCACGTGGGGCCGCTTCCTGCCTCATCGGAAGCTCAATCAAACCTTCCAAAGGATCAAGTGGCAAAACACGTGCACTTATCTTGTCATTTTTGTGTTTCAATTAGTCTGGCTTCCAGCTAGCTGCTGCCAGTGAATACACCTCATTACCATGGTAACTACATCTCATTGGCTCTCCTCAAGTCACGTGGTGCGCACTGCGCTCTCCCATTGGAGGGCATGTCTAATCACTGAGGTTATGAGTCTGTGACAGGAAAAAGACTACAATCGGTGTAACTCATGATTGAGAGCCAGGTCGCTCAGAGGTGCACCTATATCTATAGTTTTGTTGTTTTACATGGTCGCGCTGCACATGGTGCTGAGTGAAGCGTAGTCAGCTGCAGTCACTTCCACTTCCACTTTGTGTTGACGACTCGTCTCCGTAATCACTGTTATATATGACTACGCTCTGCCATACTAATTCCGTTATGGAAACCGACGAAAAACTCGTTCCTTCCTTTGAAGGCATTGATCCGCCCCTGCTGGACCCGGCGATGGTGGAACACTTCAACAGCCTGCACGAGACCCCGGCAGAGATGCCGGCCCAGCAGACACCACCGCCCTCCTCTACTCAGGGCATATCCCTGGAGGACCTGATCAAGATGGCAGCCCAGATCTGCGAACTGGACCCGTCCTACTCCGAGCAGATAGTGTCCTTGCTGCAGTGCCAACCGGTCCAGGAGAAGACTGAGGAGAGGACATCCCCCGTGCAATCTGTGACACCAGCACTGACAACACCCAACCTACCTGTGACTACAAACCCAGCAGTGACACTGCCAGTCACAACACACTTCACTGCCCCTTTCTCCACAACAAAGCACAAGTCCCCCAAACGCTCCCCTTCCAAGACACAGCTAGAGGAACGCCATCTTATACAAGAACAACGTGCACAAGAGCAACGTGCACAAGAGCAACGTGCACAAGAGCAACGTGCACAAGAACAACGTGCACAAGATGGTGCAGTGAATTCGCAGCCCCTGACCTTTAGAGAAGGACGCATACGCAGTGAGAGTGTCGAGTTGCCGGACACCAACACAATCCTGAGCACTCTAAACCAGAGCATTCTACTGCAGGAGTACAGCCACTCGCTAGCCCTGCAGTTAGCCACTTCTAAACTGCAGACTGAGCAACCCCCCGCAACCACGCCCGACAGCAACCTTTTCGTGATGGAAAACAAGGCCTCCAACTTCATCCCCCTCAAGGACTTCAGGAGGCCGGGCCCCAAGTACACCCGGAAGAACTTCAGTCCGGACCAGATCGAGGGACTGGAAGCGGCCTTCCAGGAGCACCGGTTCGTGAAGAAGGAGCTGAGGAAGCAACTAGCGAGCAAGCTAAACCTCAGCGAGAGGAGCATCTCCTACTGGTTCCAGAACAAGCGGGCGAGGAGCAAGCCTCCCATAACCATGAGCAGTGAAGCGGCCCTAAAAGCGGCCCGGCAGCAGGCGGAGCAACAAGCGGGCGCATCAGGAAGTCTACAGCAGACGCTACAACAGTCCTGTGCAACATGAGACTCCTCCACCAAGTAACTTATAGTTATCTCAATATTAAGACATTATTGCGGATGAGGAAAGTCACGCATAAACCCAAGTAACACTACCTGACATCGCAAGCCCTCCTTGTTGACGTGGCTCACGAAGGACTCCGTGTCTGCGATCACGAAGGGCGTGTTGCTGAGGAAGTCGGCGTGCCACGCGTAGGGCGCGGCGATGCTGAGTCGGAGGGTGTGAAGTCCAGCGGGCAGGGTCAGCCGAGAAGTCCTGGTGGCGGTGGTTTCTATCGTCTGGAGCGTGTCTATGGCAGCCGTCACTTCACTCCACTGATAATTGGACAGTTCCAGCCGTCCAGGCACTACGATCTGAAAATAGCCGGAGTCACAGACTGAACAGTGCATGAGCTCTAACTTTAGTGTGTTGTACGCCGTACGGCGTTATTATTATGTGCATTTTGATATATCTTGTTTTACATCTTGATTATAATATTTTGTTTGTGGAGTTCATTGAAAATAAAACTGGAACAAAGCCAAGGAAGTACAATATGGCGGGTTGCCAATTGTAGTTCATTTATCGGTTTGCAAATGGTCAGAATCTGCATATGGCCATTGTAAGGTTGTAGACTGACCGATCATCTATACTTAGACTAAAGATTTCTTGCTTAGAAGTTGGAGTGTATTGAGTACTCATTAAACAGCTGATCCATTTATGCTGATCTATTTTTGACCCCATCAAAAAGACTGTTTTCATAAATTCCATGACTGTTAAATGTAAATACTACGTTAAGTGTATTCCTAAACTGTCTGAAAACAAAGATGACAGGCGGTATATTGCTTTACTGAATTTCTCCCACCTATCCTTTCACTATTACCCTCCCCCTCCACTCCTCCTAGTCCCTCTCTCCCCTAATCCCGCTACCCTCCCCTAATCCCTGCTAGTCCCCCTCCCCTTACTCCCTCCTGTGTTCCAGTACCTGCCCTTACCCCCTACTGTGTCCCAGTCCCTCCCCTAACCCCTCCCCCAACCCCCTCTCTAACCAAGTGTTCGGTATCGGGGTTAGAGTTGTGCTCCCCTAACCCCACCCCAACCCCTCTCTTACCAAGTGCTCGGTGTCGGGGTTAGAGTTGTGCTCCCCTAGCCCCACCCCAACCCCTCTCTTACCGAGTGCTCGGTGTCGGGGTAAGAGTTGTGCTCCCCTAACCCCACCCCAACCCCCTCTCTTACCAAGTGCTCGGTATCGGGATTAGAGTTGTGCTCCCCTAACCCCACCCCAACCCCTCTCTTACCAAGTGCTCGGTGTCGGGGTTAGAGTTGTGCTCCACCACCTCAGCTGCACTGTATCCCAGCTTGTTGGCGGCTGTGAACACCGGCCCCAGCAGGGGGTTCAGGATGGCAGGGGCCTCGTGCCAGTGAGACAGGGAAGTGAAACTAACCAGCAGCTCAATAGTGTCCGTACTGTCGATACCTGGGTCTAGTTAAGGAAAATAAGCTCCTGCAATAGAGTGGGATAATGCCGCGTGTTACAATGCCCATCACTTCCCTGACAACCTGTCATCACTCACGATATGATAGGAACTCGGTGACGAAGTGATTTCTAGCTGTCCATAAACAGTGGCAGCATAGCCTGCTGAACTTTTTTTTCGATCAGTTCCTTTTGACCCTTAACAATACATGGCCTTAAATAGGTCTGGTTTCCAAAAAAAAAAAAAAAAAGGTCCACTATGTATTTCGAAATACACCTAACAAGCACTAGCTCGATTGATTTGGGTTCACCTAAAATACGCCTTAAGTTCCTGAAGTGGACCCATAATTGTGAAAATACACCTAACAAGCACCAACTCGGATTGATTTTGTAAATACACTTTTACTGAATTCACCTAAAATACCAGTTTTGCATATAAACTATCTCGGATTGATTTTGTAAATACACTTTTACTGAATCCACCCAACATACAACTTAACAAGCACTATCTCGGATTGATTCTTTGAATAGACTTTCACTGAATTCACCTAAAATACACCTTAAGTTCCTGAAACACACCCATTATTGTGAAAATACACTTAATAGGCACTATCTCGGATTGCATTTTTAGGCGGTGTCCAAAAAAAAAAAAAAAAAAGGTCGCCACTTTTGTATAGAATATTGCCCTCTTTTTGCGTTGATTTGCCCTCCTTTTTGGGCAAAAAACTGCCCTCCGAACGGATTTTCAATGGTCGGAAGCTATGAGTGGCAGTTTTAGAATTTCGATCAGTTGCTTAACAATAGCGGTATAAATCACTATACCTTCTGTTGGGGCATGTGACGTAAGCCTGCATATATCTGATGCTACATTTTGCATATAAACAATCGCCCTACGGGCCCCAGTTTATAGATGATAAACCCCTCGCCTTTAGCCTCGGGTTCAAATTTTGCAGCATCGGATATGAGCAGATTTATCAAAACAAGAGTGGAGCCCAGCGTTCGGGTTAATTTAGAATATTTAAGGATTTGAAATTAATTACGGAGATCATGTGCCGAGTTGTAGCAAGTTTAAATCTATCTGTTGTGATAGCTAAACGACTGCGAGTTACTAGTTGGACTTATCAATGATCTTACTGAACCTAAATAACATGCTCTTCTAGTTATTAGATTATCACACGAGACGCTGTAGGAATGTTTTTGGATATCGATGATTATTGAATGTTGTCATTAGGTATTGCATGATTCAAATAATTATTATTTCTTGACAGTTGAATAACTGATTTTCAATAATTTTGTATTATTGATGTTTATTTGTTTAACGTTGATACCCTTATGATATTGATTTAACATTATATTGCACACAATATTAAATATATAAAGATGTTCAAATTGTATTAAATTAATTATAATGATTTGTTAAATGCGTGATATTGTAAATGCTGTTTGCTGAATTATTCAATCATTTCAATATTTCCAGAGTTGACCTTGTCCCAACGTAATTCAATACTTCTTCTCCACGGTTGACTGGTCAGTGTTCACCACAATCCGTGGTTATATTTGAAATTAACCCTATAGCGCGATCGAATGAAGCATGAAATGACCTACTTAGTTTAGGAGGACACGGTCACTAAAAACCTGTATTTCTGTAGTTTCAAATGAGCAGGGGGTCTCTCACCAGGAATCATTCACGTAGAATAGTGGGGTGGTGGTGAATGATTCCAACCAGTACACTGATTAGCGAAATGCCTTCTCATTTGGTTAATTGCGGTGGTATTGTTGTAGGAGCCCAGGAGATAGGATCATGGTGAATGCTCTCCCTCCCTATATAGCCGTGTATACGTGATAGAAATGATCTGCTCCATCAGAGAATGGTCAGCAGCTCTCATACAATGCTGCGCCCCTTCAACACGATACAGAGTATCCTGGGATAGCATTGTGGCTTCCTCCCACCTAATTAGAAGCCGGTGCTACTAACACCATCTCACCCAAAAACCCACTTCTCTTTGTGTTAAGAAAGTACCCGTATTTCAAGGTTTTAGCAGAAGTTTGATAAAGGCGCACAGATAATACAGGTCCATTTCCTTTGAGCTGATAACGGGGGGATGAAACAGGCGAATTTGTAACTTTCTTACGACTAACCGTCATACCCACACATATTCCAGAACATTTTACATGGCTAATAGCCCATGCTAATTGCAGGAATCAGCGTGCTAGACCTCTGGTATATGTTTGAAATATTCCTTGATTTACATATCGCAACTTAGTTAAATCCCTAAACAATTGAAACATCTTCTCCGTGCTGAATTAGAGACATTTAATTTGTATTTATATTGTAATTTAAGTAATTTGCGAGTATTAAGGCGCATAATCAAGGTAATTCTGAGGGAAGGAGGACCTATTAAGTGCGACATTATGTTACGGTGAAGTATATTGTTTCAAAAAATTGCCTCAACTACCGTGATTCAGTATGCCACGCTAAATGAGATGGAAATGTAGCTGACGGCAGGTTGAGCCACTGAATGGGAATGGATATTGGATGGTTAGGGCTAGGCTCCACTAGGTAGTCTTGCTCTGGTGATCCACGCGGAAATTAAACCTTACTTTAGAAGTTCGTAGGGAGGCATTTGAAGATTTGACGAAGTAGGAGAGCACATTCTAAGAATGTAAGAATGTAAGTGTGAGCAAGGTTCACACTCTCGCAAATTGTAAAGAATTCTGGAATAATCGCAATAATTTCGCAACGCGGGACTGTCAGCAGTTTACAGCCCCTTGAGCAGCCCCCAGATCCTCACAAGCAATGCCGGCCTTTGTGTGCTTCTTTAGCAATGCTTCTTTATACAGTAGAGGTTGGGGTGAATGTATTTGACAAATCCTTTGGTGAATCTATAGAGCTATAGGTATATTTCGCACAAATTGTTTACTTGCAAATCCTAGTGTATCTGTACATTTCAGGAGCGATTTCATTTGTTCATTCTTCGAATGTATTGATTATTAAGTACCTACGCAATGTCCAGGAAATGCTGCGAATAGATACGCATACATGTCGTAATTTCAGTGCACTAATAAATCCTCTAAATATCTGCATTTCATGCACATCGTTTATACAGAAATCCTCTGAATCTATATGCATTTCACGCACATTTCACTTTCAGGTATTGTAAGTTCTAAGGGGCATGTTGACTGACTGGGTGTATCAACAAAGTAGGAACTCTGAGACTGCGGAGAACCAGCAATTCTTTCATTCAGCCACTTCATTCATGAATACATAATGTTTGGCAGCCATTAATGGTTTATAAAGTCTAACCTTTAGTGGTCACATAAAAGATAATACTTCACCTTTTAAGATTACACCTTTGCCTCTTTCAAGGGCCTTTATCATTTTCACTCTTTTAGCTCCCTAATCCAGTAGTTCAAGGGGGTTTATTCCGTTCAGTCAATAACTGTTTTTCTTATTTGCTGTCTAACCAAAATAAATTTATCCCTTCGACTCTTTTAGCACCCTCATTCATTAACTCAAGGGGCTTCTAAAAATCATTCTGAGTCTGTACTAAACTAATTTTTCCTCTTCGGCCCTCTTTTCACATAAAAATTGGTAAAAGGCTAAAATATGCCAATTTTTACAGTTATTCAGAGTGAATTCCCTGAAAAAGTAAAATGAGAAAAAGCGGGGTTGAAGGGCCATCACTCTCTTGGTATGAGGCTGCTAATGAAGTAATAACACAGAGATTATTACTCACATCTGGAAATTACAGGCTGGTTTACACCGCAAATTCGAGCATTTTCCATCTTTTGATTTTTATAGCATTTGGCCTACTACATGCAACATCTTTTTAATATAGACTAAGGATTTCTTCAAGAACTGTTATTCGCCGCAAGACAATGCGAGACTGTATATAAACCTATGTAAGTATGTAAGACAAGTGGTCCTGGTTTTACGTCTCATCTCCAGTTACAGTTTCCAATACAGTTTCTCCGGAGCCTCTGGTTCTAGACTGGATCGCTCCACGTGCGACTACAATAGGGGCCTCCATTGGATCCGCAAACGTCATCAATAACCAGTTGTGCAATAAATTACTAAGCAAGACCTTGTGAACTATTCAGCCTGGGACTGGACCAACGATCTCTAACTCAGTATCAAGTCATCATTGAATAACGCTTATGTACAAAGGCCTTAAAGTCAGGAAACTATGAATGCCGAAAGTATGGACAGAACAGATGGGACCCGGTAAGCTTAGTGGGCGTCCATGATAATACTGAACCGTCTAAGCCATCACTTAAATAGCATCTTTTCAAATAACAATAAAAAAACAAAGAAAAAATGACTGAAAGGTTAAGTTCCAAAGTACAAGCTAACTCTTCTAGATCTATTTAATATTTGATGTGATCCTCAGCATTCCGATTTTTAAATGCTTTCCTACTATACAACAATTCATTAATTTAACTATGCAACAATGTACCAGTGACCAATGACCATCGATGAATTGTATTTGCTGCAATATGTGTAAATAAATCAGAGTAGCCCAGATCCCAATAACCATAGACTTCGGACAGCAATCCTGTGTGATTTATGTACGAGGAAGGGAAATGCGTGGTAAACGAAAATCAGAAAACATTTGAGGAATGAGGACTGGAGTCTTGTGTAAGAAACTGCAAGCAAATAGCCCTGGAACTGAGTGATATTTGATATATAATAGACCGTTACGGTGACAGTTCGAACTGCAGTTTGCGCGTCTTTCGTGTGCGCGGCGTTCTGACATGTTATCTATATGTCTGTACGCCGCGCAAATTTACACCGCGCACACAAAAGATGCGCAAACTGCAGTTCGAACTGTCCCTGTTCTTAGGGGTTCCTTTCTAGGTTTGCATGCTTGTAAGAAGATATTGGAATGTCAGTGGGGAATAGTGGAGGATTTCGGAATTGCCAAAATTGTGGAGAAAAAAAACATCAAACCCCTTGACACTCAAAGATAAAATTCTACGTAAAAGTGATGACTTGCTGATTGATGCCTAATTTCTTATTTGAACTTTTGAGAAGTTCCATTAGAAATAAATGTCATTTAAACTTATAAACGCAAGTTATGCCTAAGAAACCGATGGACTTAAGTTAAGTTTTGTCTGTCGTTAGAAGTCCTTGTTGCCCACGCATTTACTCATCACTCGATAACAACATGTAGAAAGCGGGTAAAAACACCGGTAGAAATAGCTGAAATAGCCCTGGATCCAGCGATTCCTGCAACTGGTAGCCCACTCTCTCACGAGATTAAAATAAAGCACAATAATTCAGAAGCTGATCTCTCTTTTAGGCACTTTCCTTTTCATCTTATCGCTTTCAACCGATGAGCTCACAGCTCCACTGTGGTTGAGTAATCACTTAATCAACATCATAAAAAGAAAGGTAGTCTGAAGACGTGTCCAAATAACTGCCACAATACCCCGGAATTTTTAGTTCGGGTGAAAGGAAATGGGATGGAGATGTTGAAGATTAGGCTTAGAAGTCAATCCGACCTTAATTTTCCAATAACACGCCGGAAAAATCAAGTGCAATGGCAAAAATCGGGACGATATTAAACCACGCTGTCCACTGTTATTAGGGATTTTTCACATATTACGTAATTACCTAGGGGGAGGAGCGGTTTCCAAATGATTACATGTTTTTATTGTTGCAAGGCACAGCGCTCGGTTTCCACTGCTTATAACAATTCATTTGGGGTTAAATCTGTCCGTCTTTGGAACTTGCTCCCTAAGCATGTCAACTCAGTTAAGGAGCTAGAGGCATTCAAAATAGCCCTGGGAGAATTCCTTGCCCAATACCCGGATAAGCCACCGGTTCCGGGTTACACACCTCCAAACAGCAACTATTTACTTGACTGGAGCTGTGAACGAGGAGATGGAGTACGTGGACATCACTGATCCCAACAGCGATCCCAGCTAAACCCTTCAAAATGTATCAAAATGTATGTATACAATACCTACAATCTACAACTACTGTAAACTTGATTACGAGGGGGAGGGGGTTTATAATCGGCCAAAATTGATTACGTAATATGTGAACGATCCCTTATTACGGTCAATTTTACGTATTTTAATGTGAAATAAATTTTTCAAATGGATTTAAGATATCATCCTTGAAGCAGTAATTCTATGAAAAAGTATGATCCTACGGAAAAAATGTTGAGTTTGAAATCATCATTGCCTTCAGGTATTCTTACGCATTCAGATAATCTTACAGTCCTAACAGCTATTGTGTCAAATGGTGGTTTGTACAAATTGTGTTTCAACAAAAACCTAGATCTTAAATATATTTGATGCAGTAAAAGTTGTAAATACTTTTATATACTTTGGATTGCTTTGTTTAAAATTTGCGATCGAGGTGCCGTGAAATGGCACCGAGTGAGCTAATAGCTATGTAGTACAATTTTTAAACGTATTATCCGTTGGATAGGTGCTGAAGAAGGTTTTCGCATCTGTAGCCGCATTTCTTGTGACAGCAACTTTCCCACGGTCAGCGATCTTAGGGGCGGGCGGGCAAAAACCAAGCAGTTGCGTAGCAACAGCAAAGTTTTGCGCCAAATCTACAAAATTCAGAAGCCCGCCGCCTCCATTTTGACGCGCGCGGCGGAGCGCGCTGTGGCAATTCAATATTCGAGCAGTTTGGCAGAGCTCATTTTATCATGAATTATTATCAGCGGTGCCCGACGGGTAGCAATCAACCACTTTAATTTGACTGATATGTTGAAATTCCCAAGTTCCTACAGCCCTTAGCAATTTGATTTTTCTTGAGTGATCAAGAGAGTGTACACTGTACATGTACCTGCCTATAGGAGTTTAGGGTGAGTTGTGACAAAACCCGCTCAAAAGGATACAAATGATGAGAGGGGGCTGGTTTTCCCCGGATTGTCCCTGCAGGAGAGAGTGGTTGTGTTGAGGGATGGTTCCTGTGGCCGGGAGAGGGGACGGGGCAGGGATCCCGCGCACATGGGTCGCACTGTTCACTGCCCCAGTCTGTCCAGCGGCAGTCCTCCGTCCTCCTGCCGGTGCAACCAGACACGACGGCTGTATGTTCTGAAAATGCGGTAAACTTTACAATTTACAATTCACGTACTTCGCTAGAACAAAGGAATCATGGTTTCATGATAGTATGCATTAATTAACAAGGAGTGGAAGATGAACATCCATCTAGATGTACCAAGTAACCGCTAACACTTCTTACTTACTAATGATTAAGAAACTTTCTTTTAAAAAATTAAGAAAAATTTCTTAATTTGTCCGTGTCTTAATTTCTACAGATCTTAATTTCTACAGATCTTAATTTCTGCAGATCTCTATTTCTACACGGGCAGCATTGTAACTTTGAAAAGTCACAGAAGTCGATAAACTATACTTGATCAGGCAAAAACTTCTGAAGAATTGAGTCTTGTAAATGTAACTGCCGCAAAATGCTATTATTGATCAGTTGTCGTGTTATCACATCAAGAGGCGTATAACATGCATTTCTCTCCTATGTGGGAGAAATTAACGGGCACAAAATCATTTTCAAACTTTTCTTATTGGGGCACTTTTGTACCAAATATTACCAATTTATGCTCATTTTGGAAAGTACAGGTATTAAATTGAACACGTTTTATTGGCACAGATCTCAAAAATAAGGTATATGAAATATATAGCTGGAGCCTGATCAAATAAACGTAGAGTGAAGTGCAGTGAGGAGCTACTGTTATAGTTTAGCCGATGTTTTTGAGAAAATTAATGAACGCTGATTACAGATTATTGTTGAGATGTATATTTGTAATTCAGTGATATAAATTTCAACACCTGAAGTTATCGGGAAATTGTAGGGCGAATTTGCCATGAACTCTATATTGATCGCGGTCCACTTAGTTTTAAACTTTTAAAGGGTCTTTGATCAATCTGTTGACGTTCAATAAATTACCAATTTAGAGAGAGAAAATAATGTTTCAATTAAAATGATTTCCAATACACGTAAATATCATCAAAATCAAGCAATCCGCAAAATCATTGAATTATAGAGGAAAATAGTTTGCCAAGAACTAATTGTCGCGATAAACCAGACAAAACAGACGGATTAGAACTGGCGATTCGGCAGTAGCAATAGCACTAACTTCAGCTTCGAACGTGCTAAATCTGCAGTACTAGACCATACAATGATGTAGCTGTGTCTGATTTAAGCACCTTTGTTGAAAAGGGATTTTGGTCTATTATAATTGTCCTGGATTACAATAACCTAACTACAACACCTTATTTTATACTATAACACCTTATTTTATATTATAAATTGTAAAACTAGATTGCACACTTTTCAGCGTAATCAATTTATCAATCACACCATACTACTCTTTTTTAGAAAATGAAGATGAAATGTTCTAAATTGTGTTTATTACGCTCCAGAAAACTAAAACTTGTAAATAAAACATTTCTTTAGTAATAATTATACTTATATATTAATATTGTCTGAATCTATATGTTTTGATTAAAGGGTGTGTTCCGTTTTCACAGTTTCAGATCCTGATT
Organism: Beroe forskalii; assembly: GCA_011033025.1. Taxonomy (NCBI): domain Eukaryota; kingdom Metazoa; phylum Ctenophora; class Nuda; order Beroida; family Beroidae; genus Beroe; species Beroe forskalii. Next base: position 367,902 of record WFMF01000052.1, on the reverse strand, counting down.
CATAAGTGTTTATCAATTATTAGTTGCTAGTCGGTGTTCCTTGAAGATGGTTCAGTAGGTCGATTAGTTTCGGAGTCATTTCCAAGCCGACAAGTTTGTCCGCCACATCGTCCCACATAGACGTTAGATCTTGGTATAGCTCTTTGGTAAAAACTTTGTTGTAATACTTTTCCATTCTTAGGTTTTCCCAGGGTCGTTCCTCGGAGCATTCATCAATAGTTTGCAGGAACTGTATGAACCGCTCAGTCAGGGGCAGCCCTATCATTCCTTCCGCAACCCCCTGCCAGCTAGATTTCAACTTGCTAGCGGCAGCAAGTGTCACCGTCTGATTAATGTAAGCACTCCCAGAGAACAAAGACCAATCTCTTTGTCGACCAGTTGAAAAATTACAAGTCTTTAGCTTCGCCTCTGCATCATCGAGCTTCTCCAGTGTAGAGTTGAGGGTTTCTCCACAATTTCCCAGACCGGTTTCTGTTTCGTTTAGTTTTTCCATCTGTCCCTTCCTTTCGGTAAGCTGCGTGACGACTGCTCTAGCGCCGGTGCAGTTGGTGGGTGTGAAAGCAGTCACCGAACCAGTTCTTGTCTTTTTGAGCAGATCCTCCCATTTGAGGATACGGTTGTGTTCCTGACTATCTGCCTCGAAATTACACAATCCCTGGTGATACAAAACCTCCACCTCGTCCGCTGTCAGCTCTTGAGCATACACATTAAGGTTCAACATTTCTCCGCCGAAATAACATGATTTATGAGCCGCTAGATAGTTTCCAAGCACTACTTTGTAAGAGCTAGAAATTGAGATCTGTCGACCGTTACTTGCAGAAGATGCTAATTTTCCATTGACATAATACCGAACGTATTTCGAGGCAGCACTGAATGTCAGACACGCGTGATGCCAGTAGTGCTTTTGTGGATTTGTGTAAGAAACATAAGAACTTCCCGCAGCTCGGTTGTAATTTCCGTGACCAGAGAGACGAAAGTTATCGCCATTGTAAGTAAAAGCAGTATTATATGTATTAGTTGCCGGTCCCTTTAACCAAGAACAGACCGTTGCTCTGTATTTCAAATCGCTCACCAAGTCAGTGGTAGGAGTGAATGCTACGTAACTTGTAGCGGAGCTAGTAAACCTCAGAGCAGTTAACCTTGAGTTGAGGTCTATAGAGGATCCTACTTCAAACAGTAGCAAAACTGATATGGCAAGAACTATGTGTTTCATTTGATATGTATCTTTGTCACTGAGGTTAAAAAGAGGTTATATTAAGTGCAGAAGTATGGCAAAGTGCAAAGTTATGCTAATTAGCAAAATAGATAACAATTAGCAAAATAGATGATAAGGAACGAACACAGAAACTTAAAACTAGAGCTGCTTTAGGAGCGAATTTCGACTTTGGAACAAGAATATGTAGCAAAACAGCAAAAATAAACGTAAAATGAAGCTGTCAATTCTTTTTTAAACAGATGTTGCAGTAAAGGTGTTGCAGTAAACAAAGGTTGCAGTAAACAAAACAGTAGTCAGCACCAAGTCGGTCATTTGTAGTCGCTTGAAAGGTTAGATCACCACTCAGTAACATGGGTCGTTATATTTCCTGGTTTACAAAATACAAAATAATTCTATCAGCTTATCAGGTGCGGAATGCAAAGCGCAGCAAATCTAATCAACGATTTCTTTGCAAGTTTGTAGGGAAGAACGTGTTACCTATTCGAGGAGTGCCAGGGATTAAGTAACCTGATTCTTTTATCGGAAAGGTTCCTCGGCGACTTGTTAATTACTTCGCAAATTTTTATCGAAAGTCAAAAGTAGAGGAAACAGAAGAGAGAATTTTAGAATTGTGAAATAAGCAGTAGAATAACGTCATAACGGTATTGTTATTTCAATATTGAGGGTACAGCATAACAACTGAAGCTTTTTAGGGGGTTCAACCCTAATATTTTGGTAAACACGAATTTAGGATTTGACCAGGATGGCCTTGACGTGTACCAACATTTTGACGGTGGTCTCGATTCCATAGGTCAAAAATAAATAAAAAATAGGTCAGAGCAGGAATGGGGTCAAAAATCCAAATTTTAACGGAAGGAGATAGAGCTTAGAATTCGATTCGTCTCGACGAGCTGATCATTTTAGTGTATTTGTTTGTCAAAATCGGAAGAAAATTGGCCAAGTTATGGGGGTTTGGACACTACGGCACACCGCACAGGACTCTAGGGCACTGGACCATAGGGCACAGGACCCTATGGCACAGGACCCTGGGGCACATGTTTCAGTTTTGGGGAGACGCTGCGGCACACTTCAGTTTTGAGGTGGACTCTGCGGCACATTCTAAGGCACGGTTACAGTTAGGGGACAATTTTTGTCCCCAACGACAGATACGTCTCATCAGAGATAAGGGACACACGGTAGATACTGCTTGTTAGCTGACCTCATTAGGACATTAGGTCAGCTAAGAGAGATAAATCCGCAGAAACTTATGGAGCCGGATTTTTGATGTAGACCTCCAAAAAATTTTGAGCCCATTTGGGCAAAAAATGGCAAAAACGTGCGCCAAATGGGCTCAAAATTTTTGGAGGCCTACATCAAAAACCCGGCTCCATAAGCTCATCAATTTCTGTGGAAATTAACTCTCTAACCTGTGCAAAAATACCAAAAAATAATCAGACTCTTTATTTTTATTATATAACGATCGTTATATAATTCTTGCTCCGATAATTTTTGTTATACAACGGCTTCAAAAATTAATTTTGATGGTCGATTTACATTTTACATGAGATTTTAAAATTTTCGAAATTTTGGGGTGTGATAATTTTTCCAAGTGTGTGATAACTGTACAGTTATCACACCCCTCAAAGAACAGTTATCACACCTTTGAAGAATTATTAAACCTTTAGAATTTTGTGATTCGTATTTATTTACTATTCAAAATCATTAATTGAACCTGACTTTTAAGTCAATGCTGTCACTCTATTACGACACACCAGTGTAAACATCTTATGTTATCTTGTTTTGGTTTCATGAGTTTATGCAATCACCGTTCACGTTAGTCGTTGGTGTATACATATTATATTTTGTTGCTTCGGCGTGATGTTTTCTTGTTTTGGTGTTTTGTATACTTGTTGTACAGTGTACACGTTGGTGAATGTCGCTTGTTTGAATGTGCCCGCAATTCGTCCGTTACTGCGTCCGTTACTGCGTTACACACAAGGAAATGATCTTTCTATTTTGTTTTGTCATAGCCTAAGAAATATTGACATTGTCATACATTTCAATCGGCAAACACTCCATTACATAGTACCTAGTTGAATCAAAAGATATGACCAAAGTTTATGAATATTTCGGACTTGCGTTTTTATCCATACGGCAAATTTAAATATACATAGCCACTCTTCACCATCTAATCTAAAATTCCCGGCCACTTCGAAGCATACTTTCAAGATTCAATTTCAGGGCTTCAGGCCCTCTAGTTCAAAGGATTTTATACATAAAGGCTTCTAAAATCGCTTTCTTATGGGTAAACCAGTGTAAATATCCGCCCGTTTCTCACGTTATATAATAGATTAATCAAACACCCTAAGGATACGTTTATATCAATTATCACACTCGCCTTCGGCTCGAGTGATAATTGGAATTATTGCACTCGCCTTCGGCTCGAGCAATAATTCGAATTATCACACTCGCTTCGCTCGTGTGATAATTCATATAAACGTATCCTAAGGGTGTTTGATTATCCTATATTATATAACGATCGTTATATAATTCTTGCTCCGTTAATTTTTTGTTATATAACGGCTTCAAAAATTAATTTTGATGGTCGATTAACATTTTACATGAGATTTTAAAATTTTCGAAATTTTGGGGTGTGATAATTTTTCCAAGTGTGTGATAACTGTACAGTTATCACTCCCCTCAAAGAACAGTTATCACACCTTTGAAGAATTATTAAACCTTTAGAATTTTGTGATTCGTATTTATTTACTATTCAAAATCATTAATTGAACCTGACTTTTAAGTCAATGCTGTCACTCTATTACGACACACCAGTGTAAACATCTTATGTTATCTTGTTTTGGTTTCATGAGTTTATGCAATCACCGTTCACGTTAGTCGTTGGTGTATACATATTATATTTTGTTGCTTCGGCGTGATGTTTTCTTGTTTTGGTGTTTTGTATACTTGTTGTACAGTGTACACGTTGGTGAATGTCGCTTGTTTGAATGTGCCCGCAATTCGTCCGTTACTGCGTCCGTTACTGCGTTACACACAAGGAAATGATCTTTCTATTTTGTTTTGTCATAGCCTAAGAAATATTGACATTGTCATACATTTCAATCGGCAAACACTCCATTACATAGTACCTAGTTGAATCAAAAGATATGACCAAAGTTTATGAATATTTCGGACTTGCGTTTTATCCATACGGCAAATTTAAATATACATAGCCACTCTTCACCATCTAATCTAAAATTCCCGGCCACTTCGAAGCATACTTTCAAGATTCAATTTCAGGCCCTCTAGTTCAAAGGATTTTTATACATAAAGGCTTCTAAAATCGCTTTCTTATGGGAAAACCAGTGTAAACTGTAAAAATCCGCCCGTTTCTCACGTTATATAATAGATTAATCAAACACCCTAAGGATACGTTTATATCAATTATCACACTCGCCTTCGGCTCGAGTGATAATTGGAATTATTGCACTCGCCTTCGGCTCGAGCAATAATTCGAATTATCACACTCGCTTCGCTCGTGTGATAATTCATATAAACGTATCCTAAGGGTGTTTGATTATCCTATATTATACCATTCTAGTGCAATAACAGAGCATATTGCACTCAGTGCATATTTGGATATCTGATATTTGTACGGTGTGCAATATCAAAATATTTGAATATGCACTGAGTGCAATATCTCCATGCAAAGGTAGTTATTCCCTACTGATAAGGAATAACTAGACATGTGCACTGGTTTATATTGTGACCATTTCATTTCGTGGTATAATACGCTAATCCAACTCCCCTAGAGGTATTGCTGCACTAATTGCACTCGGCTTCGCCTCGTGGAGTAAGTGCACTAATCAAACTCGGCTTCGCCTCGTGTAATTAGTGCTGTAGTTAGCACTCGGCAATACCTCGTGCAATTACTGCAATAATACCACTGCGGGTCTTTAGATTAGCGTATAATATTGATAAATACTATTATTTGCAGCATATGTAATAAGGAAATAGAAACACCAATAGCCTTTGTTGTTATTCCCTACTGTGCTTTGATAGGTATCGAGTTATATCACTCCCTTGATTCTTGTACCCCCCAGAATATCTCTTACCCTCATATCAGACACAGATCTGTGGCAAGTGTAGCTGGCAGATCTGTGGAACACATAGAGCTTGCCAAAGGACTTGAAGAACTGGGGGAAGTCTATCCAGAAGGAAATGAGGGGGGTGGTGGTTGCTGCAGCTTCTTCTTCTTCACCTCCCTGCAAACGTATTGTATTATATGGTTCAGTATTATATGGTTCAGTATTATAATGGTTCAAGGGAAACTGTTAGGGTTGTTAATCTCAGAATAATAAGCTACAATATATTATTTTGCCACAGATATCAACTATCAAGTGACAAGTATCAATACAGCAAAATTACTTAATGATACCCATGGGTTCCTAATCACCTCCTGTTCAGCGATGTCATCATCCACTGCTACATCTGGAGGCATTTCAGGGGTCTTCTTCTTTTCCTTCTTCTTGTCTGCCTTCTCTGACTTGTCGTCTGTGCTCTTCTTTTTGTTGTTAGCAAACACTGAATCTACCGGAGAGATACAGTCGCACTGCATTCAGCATAATTAAGAATATAAGTAATTAGCATTCAGATTGCATGATTAAATAAAAATTACTAAGAAAAATGAATATTAATGCTTGCCTTCTTTTTGTCCTCTTTCTTCTTCTCCCCCTTGTCTTTCTCGCTGCCTGCGCCGTCTTTCTTGCCGCCCTTTGCGGCGGATTCTTTCTTCCTAGGATCCTTCAGTTTGTCGCCATCTCTCCTCCTCGGAGGTCTGCTGGCTTGGGTTATGGAGGACGCACCGTCCGGGATGTAGTCTCCAAACACATCCTCAAAACTGAGGAGGTTTGCATAAGGTAAGAGAAAAAAAGGAGATATCGAGGCTAATTTACAAATAATGAAGTCATTTTCCTCTAGCGAACAATTAATGTTTTTAAACTCACTTAGGGAATGAACTAGTTGCATGTATGAGTTTGGGGGTTGTCGCTGACAGCTCTTTTAGCAAAAGTTCGTGTTTGATTCTCTGCTGTCTCTGCTGTCTGAGTTGGAACAGCGCCTCGGTGGGTTTCAGCTGAAATATAGAGTAATATCTAAGATGTTAGAACATTTCGAATTTTAAACACAAAGTAACGCATTCCTACTATTCATTTTGAAGGTTTTTATTATGACGTTAATAGCCCCACAGCCAATAACAGAATTGAGCCATTGACAGTCAGGGACAGACACAATATGAACATAACACCAAGATAAGAAGTTAGCACCTTTAAAAAGTAGGAATTGTGCGACTCACCTCCGTGCCAGGTTCAGCCACCATAAAAGGGGTGGGTTTGGGAGGCGGTATCGCAGTGCGCCGTGTCTCTGTAAGCCATACCATAGGTGGGGGCAGGCCACTGAAACTAGTACCTCCCACTCGGGACCTTATCTCAGGTACACCTAACAAGATAACGCGTTACAAGGTTGTGAACACTTCGCTCATTTACTCATTTGTCTATTTAACAAGATAACTCAGATACTTCATTACAATATTCACTTTTTATTGTTAAATAATCAAGCTGTTAAATAATCAAGGAAAATTTCGGAAGATATCACCTTTTGGCTGCTCTCCGTCGAATGCAATGTCGTAAGAGCCGAAGATGAGGGCAGGTTCCTTGAGAGTGGGGCTGGTGGTGGGAGCATTGGAGGCTACAGACGGGGCTGCAGAGTGTTCTGTCACCGGGTTAGTCACAAAGAATCAAAATATAGGAACCAGTACCATTGCAGAGTGTTCTGTCACCGGGTTAGTCACAAAGTATCAAAATATAGGAACCAGTACCATTGCAGAGTGTTCTGTCACCGGGTTAGTCACAAAGAATCAAAATATAGGAACCAGTACCATTGCAGAGTGTTCTGTCACCGGGTTAGTCACAAAGAATCAAAATATAGGAACCAGTACCATTGCAGAGTGTTCTGTCACCGGGTTAGTCACAAAGTATCAAAATATAGGAACCAGTACCATTGCAGAGTGTTCTGTCACCGGGTTAGTCACAAAGAATCAAAATATAGGAACCAGTACCATTGCAGAGTGTTCTGTCACCGGGTTAGTCACAAAGAATCAAAATATAGAAACCAGTACCATTGCAGAGTGTTCTGTCACCGGGTTAGTCACAAAGAATCAAAATATAGGAACCAGTACCATTGCAGAGTGTTCTGTCACCGGGTTAGTCACAAAGAATCAAAATATAGAAACCAGTACCATTGCAGAGTGTTCTGTCACCGGGTTAGTCACAGAGAATCAAAATATAGGAACCAGTACCATTGCAGGGAATCATGTGAAACGACTATGACTATACAGTAAACACGTCGGCATCAACTGATACGTTGTATGAGGGGGCTAGTAAGAGGTGCATTACCTGATGCGTTGTCAGAGGGCGGCTAGTAAGATGTGCATTACCTGATGCGTTGTCAGAGGGGGGCTAGTAAGATGTGCATTACCTGATGCGTTGTCAGAGGGGGGCTAGTAAGATGTGCATTACCTGATGCGTTGTCAGAGGGGGGCTAGTAAGATGTGCATTACCTGATGCGTTGTATGAGGGGGGCTAGTAAGATGTGCATTACCTGATGCGTTGTCAGAGGGGGGCTAGTAAGATGTGCATTACCTGATGCGTTGTCAGAGGGCGGCTAGTAAGATGTGCATTACCTGATGCGTTGTATAAGGGGGCTAGTAAGATGTGCATTACCTGATGCGTTGTATGGCGGGGGGGCTAGTAAGAGGTGCATTACCTGATGCGTTGTATGAGGGGGGCTAGTAAGAGGTACATTATCTGATATGTTGTATGAGGGGGGCTAGTAAGATGTGCATTACCTGATGCGTTGTCAGAGGGCGGCTAGTAAGATGTGCATTACCTGATGCGTTGTCAGAGGGGGGCTAGTAAGATGTGCATTACCTGATGCGTTGTATGAGGGGGGCTAGTAAGATGTGCATTACCTGATGCGTTGTCAGAGGGGGGCTAGTAAGATGTGCATTACCTGATGCGTTGTATGAGGGGGCTAGTAAGATGTGCATTACCTGATGCGTTGTATGAGGGGGCTAGTAAGATGTGCATTACCTGATGCATTGTATATAAGGGGCTAGTAAGAGGTGCATTACCTGATGCGTTGTATGAGGGGGCTAGTAAGAGGTACATTATCTGATATGTTGTATGAGGGGGGCTAGTAAGATGTGCATTACCTGATGCGTTGTCAGAGGGCGGCTAGTAAGATGTGCATTACCTGATGCGTTGTCAGAGGGGGGCTAGTAAGATGTGCATTACCTGATGCGTTGTATGAGGGGGGCTAGTAAGATGTGCATTACCTGATGCGTTGTCAGAGGGGGGCTAGTAAGATGTGCATTACCTGATGCGTTGTATGAGGGGGGCTAGTAAGATGTGCATTACCTGATGCGTTGTATAAGGGGGCTAGTAAGATGTGCATTACCTGATGCGTTGTATAAGGGGGCTAGTAAGAGGTGCATTACCTGATGCGTTGTATGAGGGGGGCTAGTAAGAGGTACATTATCTGATATGTTGTATGAGGGGGGCTAGTAAGATGTGCATTACCTGATGCGTTGTCAGAGGGCGGCTAGTAAGATGTGCATTACCTGATGCGTTGTCAGAGGGGGGCTAGTAAGATGTGCATTACCTGATGCGTTGTATGAGGGGGGCTAGTAAGATGTGCATTACCTGATGCGTTGTCAGAGGGCGGCTAGTAAGATGTGCATTACCTGATGCGTTGTATGAGGGGGGCTAGTAAGATGTGCATTACCTGATGCGTTGTCAGAGGGGGCTAGTAAGATGTGCATTACCTGATGCGTTGTCAGAGGGCGGCTAGTAAGATGTGCATTACCTGATGCGTTGTATAAGGGGGGGCTAGTAAGATGTGCATTACCTGATGCGTTGTATGAGGGGGGCTAGTAAGAGGTGCATTACCTGATGCGTTGTATAAGGGGGCTAGTAAGATGTGCATTACCTGATGCGTTGTATGAGGGGGCTAGTAAGATGTGCATTACCTGATGCGTTGTATGAGGGGGCTAGTAAGAGGTGCATTACCTGATGCGTTGTATGAGGGGGCTAGTAAGATGTGCATTACCTGATGCGTTGTATAAGGGGGGCTAGTAAGAGGTGCATTACCTGATGCGTTGTATGAGGGGGGCTAGTAAGATGTGCATTACCTGATGCGTTGTATGAGGGGGGCTAGTAAGATGTGCATTACCTGATATGTTGTATGAGGGGGGCTAGTAAGATGTGCATTACCTGATGCGTTGTATGAGGGGGGCTAGTAAGAGGTACATTATCTGATATGTTGTATGAGGGGCTAGTAAGATGTGCATTACCTGATGCGTTGTCAGAGGGGGGCTAGTAAGAGGTGCATTACCTGATGCGTTGTATGAGGGGGCTAGTAAGAGGTACATTATCTGATATGTTGTATGAGGGGGGCTAGTAAGATGTGCATTACCTGATGCGTTGTATGAGGGGGCTAGTAAGATGTGCATTACCTGATGCGTTGTCAGAGGGGGGCTAGTAAGATGTGCATTACCTGATGCGTTGTATGAGGGGGGCTAGTAAGATGTGCATTACCTGATGCGTTGTATGAGGGGGGCTAGTAAGATGTGCATTACCTGATGCATTGTATAAGGGGGCTAGTAAGAGGTGCATTACCTGATGCGTTGTATGAGGGGGGCTAGTAAGAGGTACATTATCTGATATGTTGTATGAGGGGGGCTAGTAAGATGTGCATTACCTGATGCGTTGTCAGAGGGCGGCTAGTAAGATGTGCATTACCTGATGCGTTGTCAGAGGGGGGCTAGTAAGATGTGCATTACCTGATGCGTTGTATGAGGGGGCTAGTAAGATGTGCATTACCTGATGCGTTGTCAGAGGGGGGCTAGTAAGATGTGCATTACCTGATGCGTTGTATGAGGGGGCTAGTAAGATGTGCATTACCTGATGCGTTGTATAAGGGGGCTAGTAAGATGTGCATTACCTGATGCGTTGTATAAGGGGGCTAGTAAGAGGTGCTTTACCTGATGCGTTGTATGAGGGGGGCTAGTAAGAGGTACATTATCTGATATGTTGTATGAGGGGGGCTAGTAAGATGTGCATTACCTGATGCGTTGTCAGAGGGCGGCTAGTAAGATGTGCATTACCTGATGCGTTGTCAGAGGGGGGCTAGTAAGATGTGCATTACCTGATGCGTTGTATGAGGGGGCTAGTAAGATGTGCATTACCTGATGCGTTGTCAGAGGGCGGCTAGTAAGATGTGCATTACCTGATGCGTTGTATGAGGGGGCTAGTAAGATGTGCATTACCTGATGCGTTGTCAGAGGGGGGCTAGTAAGATGTGCATTACCTGATGCGTTGTCAGAGGGCGGCTAGTAAGATGTGCATTACCTGATGCGTTGTATAAGGGGGGGCTAGTAAGATGTGCATTACCTGATGCGTTGTATGAGGGGGGCTAGTAAGAGGTGCATTACCTGATGTGTTTTATAAAGGGGGCTAGTAAGATGTGCATTACCTGATGCGTTGTATGAGGGGGGCTAGTAAGAGGTGCATTACCTGATGCGTTGTATGAGGGGGGCTAGTAAGAGGTGCATTACCTGATGCGTTGTATAAGGGGGCTAGTAAGATGTGCATTACCTGATGCGTTGTATGAGGGGGGCTAGTAAGAGGTGCATTACCTGATGCGTTGTATGAGGGGGGCTAGTAAGATGTGCATTACCTGATGCGTTGTATGAGGGGGGCTAGTAAGATGTGCATTACCTGATGCGTTGTATGAGGGGGGCTAGTAAGATGTGCATTACCTGATATGTTGTATGAGGGGGGCTAGTAAGATGTGCATTACCTGATGCGTTGTATGAGGGGGGCTAGTAAGAGGTACATTATCTGATATGTTGTATGAGGGGGGCTAGTAAGATGTGCATTACCTGATGCGTTGTCAGAGGGGGGCTAGTAAGAGGTGCATTACCTGATGCGTTGTATGAGGGGGCTAGTAAGAGGTACATTATCTGATATGTTGTATGAGGGGGGCTAGTAAGATGTGCATTACCTGATGCGTTGTATGAGGGGGCTAGTAAGATGTGCATTACCTGATATGTTGTCAGAGGGGGGCTAGTAAGATGTGCATTACCTGATGCGTTGTATGAGGGGGCTAGTAAGATGTGCATTACCTGATGCGTTGTATGAGGGGGGCTAGTAAGATGTGCATTACCTGATGCGTTGTATGAGGGGGGCTAGTAAGAGGTGCATTACCTGATGCGTTGTATGAGGGGGCTAGTAAGAGGTACATTATCTGATATGTTGTATGAGGGGGGCTAGTAAGATGTGCATTACCTGATGCGTTGTATGAGGGGGGTTAGTAAGATGTGCATTACCTGATGCGTTGTATGAGGGGGCTAGTAAGATGTGCATTACCTGATGCGTTGTCAGAGGGGGGCTAGTAAGATGTGCATTACCTGATGCGTTGTATGAGGGGGCTAGTAAGATGTGCATTACCTGATGCGTTGTATGAGGGGGCTAGTAAGATGTGCATTACCTGATGCGTTGTCAGAGGGGGGCTAGTAAGATGTGCATTACCTGATGCGTTGTATGAGGGGGGCTAGTAAGATGTGCATTACCTGATGCGTTGTATGAGGGGGGCTAGTAAGATGTGCATTACCTGATGCGTTGTCAGAGGGCGGCTAGTAAGATGTGCATTACCTGATGCGTTGTATGAGGGGGGCTAGTAAGATGTGCATTACCTGATGCGTTGTCAGTGGGGGGCTAGTAAGAGGTGCATTACCTGATGCGTTGTATAAGGGGGCTAGTAAGATGTGCATTACCTGATGCGTTGTATAAGGGGGCTAGTAAGAGGTACATTATCTGATATGTTGTATGAGGGGGCTAGTAAGATGTGCATTACCTGATGTGTTGTATGAGGGGGGCTAGTAAGATGTGCATTACCTGATGCGTTGTCAGAGGGGGGCTAGTAAGATGTGCATTACCTGATGCGTTGTATGAGGGGGCTAGTAAGATGTGCATTACCTGATGCGTTGTCAGAGGGCGGCTAGTAATATGTGCATTACCTGATGCGTTGTATGAGGGGGGCTAGTAAGAGGTGCATTACCTGATGCGTTGTATGAGGGGGGCTAGTAAGAGGTACATTATCTGATATGTTGTATGAGGGGGGTTAGTAAGATGTGCATTACCTGATGCGTTGTATGAGGGGGGCTAGTAAGAGGTACATTATCTGATATGTTGTATGAGGGGGGCTAGTAAGATGTGCATTACCTGATGCGTTGTATGAGGGGGGCTAGTAAGATGTGCATTACCTGATGCGTTGTATGAGGGGGGGCTAGTAAGATGTGCATTACCTGATGCGTTGTATGAGGGGGCTAGTAAGAGGTGCATTACCTGATGCGTTGTATGAGGGGCTAGTAAGATGTGCATTACCTGATGCGTTGTATGAGGGGGGGCTAGTAAGAGGTGCATTACCTGATGCGTTGTATAAGGGGGCTAGTAAGATGTGCATTACCTGATGCGTTGTATGAAGGGGGCTAGTAAGATGTGCATTACCTGATGCGTTGTCAGAGGGGGGGCTAGTAAGATGTGCATTACCTGATGCGTTGTCAGAGGGGGGCTAGTAAGATGTGCATTACCTGATGCGTTGTCAGAGGGCGGCTAGTAAGATGTGCATTACCTGATGCGTTGTATAAGGGGGCTAGTAAGAGGTGCATTACCTGATGCGTTGTATAAGGGGGCTAGTAAGATGTGCATTACCTGATGCGTTGTATAAGGGGGCTAGTAAGAGGTACATTATCTGATATGTTGTATGAGGGGGGCTAGTAAGATGTGCATTACCTGATGCGTTGTATGAGGGGGGCTAGTAAGATGTGCATTACCTGATGCGTTGTATGAGGGGGCTAGTAAGATGTGCATTACCTGATGCGTTGTCAGAGGGCGGCTAGTAAGATGTGCATTACCTGATGCGTTGTATGAGGGGGGCTAGTAAGAGGTGCATTACCTGATGCGTTGTATGAGGGGGGCTAGTAAGAGGTACATTATCTGATATGTTGTATGAGGGGGCTAGTAAGATGTGCATTACCTGATGCGTTGTATGAGGGGGGCTAGTAAGAGTACATTATCTGATATGTTGTATGAGGGGGGCTAGTAAGATGTGCATTACCTGATGCGTTGTATGAGGGGGGCTAGTAAGAGGTACATTATCTGATATGTTGTATGAGGGGGGCTAGTAAGATGTGCATTACCTGATGCGTTGTATGAGGGGGGCTAGTAAGAGGTGCATTACCTGATGCGTTGTATGAGGGGGGCTAGTAAGATGTGCATTACCTGATGCGTTGTCAGAGGGGGGCTGCTCTTCTGTCCACTTTGGAAGTCCGCTGTCTATCATATTCCAGATGTCCTCCTCTCCGCGGTCCCTGCAAGGTGTGGAAATTATTCGTTTGTCAGGAGAAAGCGTCCTACGTAGGCGCAATTTCATGATCAGTAAACCGTTGAACGAAAGATTGTTTACAACATAACATTATCTAAACTTTCAAAGTTTCAATAGATGAGTGTTGACATCACAAGAGTCTTCTTGGGCGTTTTTATTAGGAGTTAGAATTAGAAAGATTACATTTGTGAGCAGAGTTAGAAGGGTAATGATTAAAGCAGACTTAGATTCTCAGAATGGTTTTGATTAAAGGCAAAGAGTTAGAAGGGTTATGATTGGTCAGGTCACCTCACGTCGATCACCTCAGGCAGCCACCCAGTCAGCATCTGAATCACTGAAATCTCTGAGAACTCTCTGTCAGGGTAGCCGCTCTCAAAGCTGCAACAGACACTTCTTATATGGTAATTTAAAAGTTTTTAAGTTGGTTATTAATTTAAAGGTAAATTTAAAGGTAATTTAAAGGTTTTTGAGTTGGTTATTTATTAAAGGCTTTCATACGAAGAATGATAATTCAATTCCCTATTCCCAACGTCCCATGCAGGAGTATAGACTTATAGATAATACGTTATCACTGGAAGAATAATGCGACACTTAATTAACACTCTTCCAACAAAGATAGAATGAGAAGTGAGAACGTACTCGAGAGACGCTACTTTGATGATAGCTTTAGCCAGTATGGGCAGCCAGAGCTCCGCCTCGTTGTCACACTGAGGCAGGAGGCAGAGCCCCTCACCGTCGAAGGGGATCTGGTCGTCCACCACTATCTTGCGCCAGCAGCCCATCCAGTACAGCTTGACGGCGTACTTTCCGAGGAGGAATGGAAGGAGTTGTGGCTTGGACCGCGGGTAGAGGTGGTGCCACGGCTTCCACGGCTCACTCACACCTGCAACTTCTTAGGTGGACGCATTGTCATGGAGTTAATCACTGACCTCAGTGTCATGGAGTAAATCACTAAACTCAGTATCATGGAGTAACTCACTAACCTCAGTATTATGGAGTAAATCACTAACCTCAGTATTATGGATTAACTCATTAACCTCGGTATCATGGAGTAACTCACTAACCTCAGTATTATGGAGTAAATCACTAACCTCAGTATCATGGAGTAACTCATTAACCTCAGCATCATGAAGTAACTCAGTAACCTCAGTATCATGGAGAAACTCACTGACCTCAGTATCATGGAGTAACAAGGTTAGTAGGTTTAATGTCCGTTGACTTACTAACTCACTACTTTACTAACTTACTAACTTACCGTTACCGTCCGTTTTGAGGCCCGGGGGCAGGGAACCTCCGTCTGTAAAGAGAGATATCTGAGTGATTATAGCCCGTATGAGCTCGCTCTGTCTGAAGATTGCTTGATTTGGAGTCAGGATGTTAAGCCGCCCGGTTTGGGTCCTCGACCACTGTTTGTGCCTGGAGAGGACCGAGTCATTACACTATTACTGCAATCCAGTAATCTGACCTTCCGTAGTAAATTACCAGGGGCTTAGTAAATTCGTAGAAGTTACAACACCCATAAATGTATCTGACAGTAATTTATGTACTTTAATAGAGTTTATACAAAAACACCACAACACAATGTC
Source organism: Beroe forskalii (assembly GCA_011033025.1). Classification (NCBI taxonomy): domain Eukaryota; kingdom Metazoa; phylum Ctenophora; class Nuda; order Beroida; family Beroidae; genus Beroe; species Beroe forskalii. Next base: position 352,617 of record WFMF01000052.1, on the reverse strand, counting down.
AACTATGATTAAACTATGATGATGACATATAAGCTATTGTTGTAAGTAAGCAGGTAAAATAGTATAATGATTTCTGAAAGCTGCGACGGTCACTCCCTTTTCAAGCTGCTCAAAAGAAGATAAACCTGACAACTTTAAGGCATCCAAATGGCCCAAATATTATAGCAGGAAGTGAGTTTGAAGATAGGACAGCAAGGAACACGGCAGTACTAACTACTGGTTGCTACGACAATATTATTAGATTCAAGTCTCAACCAAGGGCAAGCTGCTGACGTAAAAGCCGGCTTCAGTTGATCAGTTGGATATGAATGTTAAACACGACAGTTCAGAGAATGAGGGACTAACACAAGTGTAAGAAACAGTAAAGACAATCTTCCGACGATCTTCCGCCTGAAGATGGCTACTGTTGTCGTGTCAGCGATTCTTACCACATTTTTATGGGCTAGAATCCTACAACAGACACTAAGGTTTATTTAGATGGGGTAGAAAACAGGGCAATTTGATAGTAATACGATTCTCACAGTAAAGGTAGTAGCAATATAGCATGGCCAAAGGGCAGAGATGGACAATAAAGGTATTTCCATACATCAGTAATTTTTTGCTTTTCTGATATATTGTCAGTCTACACTACTATGCACTGTTGGATGAAAATTTATCAGAAAACAAAACATTGTTGAATGATGAATCTACGGTACATATTATGACTCGATAGGTAGGTACAGTCTACACATATCATGATTCAAGAAGTATACTATATAGCGTGTAATCATTTTGCAACTAAATATGTGTAATACTAATCATAATGATTGGTCAATATTACTTTTTCTTGCATACGACTACTTGAAATTTATAGTTCAATACAATTGCAAACATTGAAGAAAACAAAATTTTAAACGATCAACTGCAATTCCTAGTAACTTTATTAACAGGAGGACCCCCCGAGATACTGATTAAAATTCAGAAAATACTCCGACACAATTGGACTTGAAGGAAAACTCTGTGTATGAATTCATCATTATTTGGTTCTAGTACACTCCCTGGAAGGCAGTCACATGGGAAAAAGCATATTTCAGCCTTATTTTTGGTCCTTGTGGAGAATTATAGACAAAGAAGTCCATTTTAGGCCGAAAATGGGGTTTTTAAGAGGCTGTAAATCGTGAAAATGGCCGAAATTCAAAAATTCTGAAAGCAGCATTTTCTTAGTTGGATCAAACTGTACTGACCTGCAAAATTTCATGAGTTAACTAGTAACTTTATTAACAGGAGGACCCCCCCCCCCCGAGAAACTGATTAAAATTCAGAAAATACTCTGACACAATTGGACTTGGGGAAAACTCTGTGTATAAATGCATCATTATTTGGTTCTAGTACACTCCTGGAAGGCAGTCACATGGGAAAAACAGTTTTCAGCCTTATTTTTGGTCCTTGTGGACAATTATAGACAAAGAAGTCCATTTTAGGCCAAAAATGGGGTTTTTAAGAGGCTGTAAATCGTGAAAATGGCCGAAATTCAAAATTCTGAAAGCAGCATTTTCTTAGTTGGATCAAACTGTACTGACCTGCAAAATTTCATGAGTTAACTAGTAACTTTATTAACAGGACGACCCCCCCCCCCCCCCGAGAAACTGATTAAAATTCAGAAAATACTCTGACACAATTGGACTTGGGGAAAACTCTGTGTATAAATGCATCATTATTTGGTTCTAGTACACTCTCTGGAAGGCAGTCACATGGGAAAAAACACAGTTTTCAGCCTTATTTTTGGTCCTTGTGGACAATTATAGACAAAGAAGTCCATTTTAGGCCAAAAATGGGGTTTTAAGAGGCTGCTAATCGTGAAAATGGCCGAAATTCAAAATTCTGAAAGCAGCATTTTCTTAGTTGGATCAAACTGTACTGACCTGCAAAATTTCATGAGTTAACTAGTAACTTTATTGTAGGAGGACCCCCCCTGAGAAACTGATTAAATCCAGAAAATACTCTGACACAATTGGACTTGGGGAAAACTCTGTGTATAAATGCATCATTATGTGGTTCTAGTACACTCCCTGGAAGGCAGTCACATGGGAAAAAGCAGTTTTGAGCCTTACTTTTGGTCCTTGTGGACAATTATAGACAAAGAAGTCCATTTTAGGCCAAAAATGGGGTTTTTAAGAGGCTGTAAATCGTGAAAATGGCCGAAATTCAAAATTCTGAAAGCAGCATTTTCTTAGTTGGATCAAACTGTACTGACCTGCAAAATTTCATGAGTTAACTAGTAAGTTTAATAGGAGGACCCCCCCCGAGAAACTGATTAAAATTCAGAAATACTCTGACACAATTGGACTTGGGGAAAACTCTGTGTATAAATGCATCATTATTTGGTTCTAGTACACTCTCTGGAAGGCAGTCACATGGAAAAAAGCAGTTTTCAGCCTTATTTTTGGTCCTTGTGGACAATTATAGACAAAGAAGTCCATTTTAGGCCAAAAATAGGGTTTTTAAGAGGCTGTAAATCGTGAAAATGGCCGAAATTCAAAATTCTGAAAGCAGCATTTTCTTAGTTGGATCAAACTGTACTGACCTGCAAAATTTCATGAGTTAACTAGTAACTTTACTAGGAGGACCCCCCCCGAGAAACTGATTAAAATTCAGAAAATACTCTGACACAATTGGACTTGGGGAAAACTCTGTGTATAAATGCATCATTATTTGGTTCTAGTACACTCCCTGGGAGGCAGTCACATGGACAAAAAGCAGTTTTCAGCCTTATTTTCGGTCCTTGTGGACAATTATAGACAAAGAAGTCCATTTTAGGCCAAAAATGGGGTTTTTAAGAGGCTGTAAATCGTGAAAATGGCCGAAATTCAAAATTCTGAAAGCAGCATTTTCTTAGTTGGATCAAACTGTACTGACCTGCAAAATTTCATGAGTTAACTAGTAACTTTATTAACAGGAGGACCCCCCCCCCAAGAAACTGATTAAAATTCAGAAAATACTCTGACACAATTGGACTTGGGGAAAACTCTGTGTATAAATGCATCATTATTTGGTTCTAGTACACTCCCTGGAAGGCAGTCACATGGGAAATGGCAGTTTTCAGCCTTATTTTCGGTCTTTGTGGTCAATTAGGAACAAAGAAGTCCATTTTAGGCCGAAAATGGGGTTTTTAAGAGGCTGTAAATCGTGAAAATGGCCGAAATTCAAAATTCTGAAAGCAGCATTTTCTTAGTTGGATCAAACTGTACTGACCTGCAAAATTTCATGAGTTAACTAGTAACTTTATTAACAGGAGGACCCCCCCCCCCGAGAAACTGATTAAAATTCAGAAAATACTCTGACACAATTGGACTTGGGGAAAACTCTGTGTATAAATGCATCATTATTTGGTTCTAGTACACTCCCTGGAAGGCAGTCACATGGGAAAAAGCAGTTTTCAGCCTTATTTTTGGTCCTTGTGGACAATTATAGACAAAGAAGTCCATTTTAGGCCGAAAATGGGGTTTTTAAGAGGCTGTAAATCGTGAAAATGGCCGAAATTCAAAATTCTGAAAGCAGCATTTTCTTAGTTGGATCAAACTGTACTGACCTGCAAAATTTCATGAGTTAACTAGTAACTTTATTAATAGGAGGACCCCCCCCCCGAGAAACTGATTAAAATTCAGAAAATACTCTGACACAATTGGACTTGGGGAAAACTCTGTGTATAAATGCATCATTATTTGGTTCTAGTACACTCCCTGGAAGGCAGTCACATGGGAAAAAGCAGTTTTCAGCCTTATTTTTGGTCCTTGTGGACAATTATAGACAAAGAAGTCCATTTTAGGCCGAAAATGGGGTTTTTAAGAGGCTGTAAATCGTGAAAATGGCCGAAATTCAAAATTCTGAAAGCAGCATTTTCTTAGTTGGATCAAACTGTACTGACCTGCAAAATTTCATGAGTTAACTAGTAACTTTATTAATAGGACCCCCCCCCCGAGAAACTGATTAAAATTCAGAAAATACTCTGACACAATTGGACTTGGGGAAAACTCTGTGTATAAATGCATCATTATTTGGTTCTAGTACACTCCCTGGAAGGCAGTCACATGGGAAAAAGCAGTTTTCAGCCTTATTTTTGGTCCTTGTGGACAATTATAGACAAAGAAGTCCATTTTAGGCCGAAAATGGGGTTTTTAAGAGGCTGTAAATCGTGAAAATGGCCGAAATTCAAAATTCTGAAAGCAGCATTTTCTTAGTTGGATCAAACTGTACTGACCTGCAAAATTTCATGAGTTAACTAGTAACTTTATTAACAGGAGGACCCCCCCCCCCCGAGAAACTGATCAAAATTCAGAAAATACTCTGACACAATTGGACTTGGGGAAAACTCTGTGTATAAATGCATCATTATTTGGTTCTAGTACACTCCTGGAAGGCAGTCACATGGGAAAAAAGCAGTTTTCAGCCTTATTTTTGGTCCTTGTGGACAATTATAGACAAAGAAGTCCATTTTAGGCCGAAAATGGGGTTTTTAAGAGGCTGTAAATCGTGAAAATGGCCGAAATTCAAAATTCTGAAAGCAGCATTTTCTTAGTTGGATCAAACTGTACTGACCTGCAAAATTTCATGAGTTAACTAGTAACTTTATTAACAGGAGGACCCCCCCCCCCCCCGAGAAACTGATTAAAATTCAGAAAATACTCTGACACAATTGGACTTGGGGAAAACTCTGTGTATAAATGCATCATTATTTGGTTCTAGTACACTCCCTGGAAGGCAGTCACATGGGAAAAAGCAGTTTTCAGCCTTATTTTTGGTCCTTGTGGACAATTATAGACAAAGAAGTCCATTTTAGGCCGAAAATCGTGAAAATGGCCGAAATTCAAAATTCTGAAAGCAGCATTTTCTTAGTTGGATCAAACTGTACTGACCTGCAAAATTTCATGAGTTAACTAGTAACTTTAATAGGAGGACCCCCCCCCCCCGAGAAACTGATTAAAATTCAGAAAATACTCTGACACAATTGGACTTGGGGAAAACTCTGTGTATAAATGCATCATTATTTGGTTCTAGTACACTCCCTGGAAGGCAGTCACATGGGAAAAAGCAGTTTTCAGCCTTATTTTTGGTCGTTGTGGACAATTATAGACAAAGAAGTCCATTTTAGGCCAAAAATGGGGGTTTTAAGAGGCTGTAAATCGTGAAAATGGCCGAAATTCAAAATTCTGAAAGCAGCATTTTCTTAGTTGGATCAAACTGTACAGACCTGCAAAATTTCATGAGTTAACTAGTAACTTTATTAATGGGAGGACCCCCCCCGAGAAACTGATTAAAATTCAGAAAATACTCTGACACAATTGGACTTGGGGAAAACTCTGTGTATAAATGCATCATTATTTGGTTCTAGTACACTCCCTGGAAGGCAGTCACATGGGAAAAAGCAGTTTTCAGCCTTATTTTGTGTCCTTGCGGACAATTATAGACAAAGAAGTCCATTTTAGGCCAAAATAGGGGTTTTTAAGAGGCTGTAAATCGTGAAAATGGCCGAAATTCAAAATTCTGAAAGCAGCATTTTCTTAGTTGGATCAAACTGTACTGACCTGCAAAATTTCATGAGTTAACTAGTAACTTTATTAATAGGAGGACCCCCCCCCCCCGAGAAACTGATTAAAATTCAGAAAATACTCTGACACAATTGGACTTGGGGAAAACTCTGTGTATAAATGCATCATTATTTGGTTCTAGTACACTCCCTGGAAGGCAGTCACATGGGAAAAAAGCAGTTTTCAGCCTTATTTTTGGTCCTTGTGGACAATAATAGACAAAAAAGTCCATTTTAGGCCGAAAATGGGGTTTTTAAGAGGCTGTAAATCGTGAAAATGGCCGAAATTCAAAATTCTGAAAGCAGCATTTTCTTAGTTGGATCAAACTGTACTGACCTGCAAAATTTCATGAGTTAACTAGTAACTTTATTAACAGGAGGACCCCCCCCCGAGAAACTGATTAAAATTCAGAAAATACTCTGACACAATTGGACTTAGGAAAACTCTGTGTATAAATGCATCATTATTTGGTTCTAGTACACTCCCTGGAAGGCAGTCACATGGCAAAAAGCAGTTTTCAGCCTTATTTTTGGTCGTTGTGGACAATTATAGACAAAGAAGTCCATTTTAGGCCGAAAATGGGGTTTTTAAGAGGCTGTAAATCGTGAAAATGGCCGAAATTCAAAATTCTGAAAGCAGCATTTTCTTAGTTGGATCAAACTGTACTGACCTGCAAAACTTTCATGAGTTAACTAGTATCTTTATTAATAGGAGGACCCCCCCCCGCGAAACTGATTAAAATTCAGAAAATACTCTGACACAATTGGACTTGGGGAAAACTCTGTGTATAAATGCATCATTATTTGGTTCTAGTACACTCCCTGGAAGGCAGTCACATGGGAAAAAGCAGTTTTCAGCCTTATTTTTGGTCCTTGTGGACAATTATAGACAAAGAAGTCCATTTTAGGCCAAAAATGGAGTTTTTAAGAGGCTGTAAATCGTGAAAATGGCCGAAATTCAAAATTCTGAAAGCAGGGTTTTCTTAGTTGGATCAAACTGTACAGACCTGCAAAATTTCATGAGTTAACTAGTAACTTTATTAATAGGAGGACCCCCCCCTCCAAGGAACTGATTAAAATTCAGAAAATACTCTGACACAATTGGACTTGGGGAAAACTCTGTGTATAAATGCATCATTATTTGGTTCTAGTACACTCCCTGGAAGGCAGTCACATGGGAAAAAGCAGTTTTCAGCCTTATTTTTGGTCCTTGTGGACAATTATAGACAAAGAAGTCCATTTTAGGCCGAAAATGGGGTTTTTAAGAGGCTGTAAATCGTGAAAATGGCCGAAATTCAAAATTCTGAAAGCAGCATTTTCTTAGTTGGATCAAACTGTACTGACCTGCAAAATTTCATGAGTTAACTAGTAACTTATTTAACAGGAGGACCCCCGAGAAACTGATTAAAATTCAGAAAATACTCTGACACAATTGGACTTGGGGAAAACTCTGTGTATAAATGCATCATTATTTGGTTCTAGTACACTCCCTGGAAGGCAGTCATGAGCAGTTTCAGCCTTATTTTTGGTCCTTGTGGACCCGAAAAGTTGGTAATGAAAACTTTTGGTTTCTAAAATCAATGGTCGCTTGAACTTTATTAAGAAAATCGACACCAATGAGAAATTCATTGTCTAACTTATCGCATACAACGAATACGTGTTTGGTGATCGAATTACCAATGCAAACTTCAAGTATTACTTCACCACGTACAGGTACTAACTTTTTGTCAAGTCCTGAAATTAGCGTACGTGTGCTAGACACACGATTAAGTAGGTTTGCTTGGTCAATGAATCGAGTGTTAACAAGACTTATGCTTGCTCCTGTATCAATGAACAAATTAACTGGAATACTGTTACACGTTGCCTGAACAATAATTTCAGCTGATGATGGTTGCAAAACATTAATAGGCGTTGAACTTTTTGTCCCACGTTTGAACTTGTTGCCATTCCGATTAACCGAATTACAACCATTTATCAGTTTAAATTCATGTTCCAATGATTATTATGTGGTAGGCTTGTCGCTCCCACATTGTCAGATTGGAAGCAGAATCTTCTGATGTGACCTTCTTGTCCACATCTCCAGCACACTATTTTCCTTGTTGGAACACTGGCTGGTCTTGTTGACCAGTTTCCACTGCCTCTTTCATTCCGCCAGTCACTCCGTAAGTCAGCTGGTGACTGCTGTCTGGTATCACGTGACAAATCTCGGTCTTTTGACCTTGATCGTCTGAAGGAATCTCTTGATTCACTGCCAAGAGATGATTCATAGACAGGTTCTTGTTGAACACCGTCATCTGCCTTGTTGGCAGACTCTGAATCGAAACTAACAGCTTTCCTCTGCTTCATAATGGAATTGAATGCAGGTGAATTGACTGGTTTTTCGATTTTTTCGAATCTCCGAGCCAATTTAACTGCTTCTGCTAAGCTGGAGACGTTGTGTTCTCTCAGCTTCCTCTGAATGTACCTGTTTTTCAGACCATTCACGAATGCAAGAAAACATTCCAGTTCTCTTGATTCCTCTTCTTTTTCTTCAAATGCAATACTGCTCTTTTCGCGCAGTCTGCAAGAGAATTCCATAACATCCTCCTCAACTTTTTGTTGGAGGTTTCGTAGCTCATTTTTTAATGGCATACTCTCCTCACCATACATCACATTCCTGTATACGGCACAGAATTCCTCACAGTTGCGCTTTTGCGTCTCTGTGAGTGGTACTGGCTTTAGGAGTGAATATGTAGTGTCATCAACATGCTGCAAGAAGTACCAATGTAAGTTTCTGTCGGTCACCTTTGTTAGGGACACATACTCACAAAACCTCTCACAGAAACGAGCAAAATTGTCGTCCTTTTTGAACGTTTGTAATTTTGCAATCTTTATTTTTGAACGGGAATTGGAACCTTTTGGCTCCTCTCCACTCTCACTGCTAGGAACCAACGACATACTTTTTGATGTCTGTTCCTTGGCAGCTGTCGATTCAAGTTCTGGAAGAGACAAGTCCTTGTTGGACATGTCTAATGAAGGGTAGATTCCAATGAGATCCTTCTTGATCTGCTCATTCAACTCTCCACATGCCGGTATCAGCGTCAGGTCATGAAGAATCTTTAAAGCTTCTCGCCCTTTTTGGGCAAGCTTGAGCAGTTCTTTGCTGACTGGTGCTTCTTCTGGTGTCTCCTCCTGTTTCTGCTCTGTTTTTGGGTCCATTTTCGATCGGGCTCCACTTGATGTAATCCCTTTCCCCGGTGTACTTTGTTACTTTTGGTTACTTCAGCATCAGAGTCGAGTCAGGAAACAAGGGTATAACGGGGTGAAATAAATAGGGTCTTTATTTACAATGTGATGAAATCAAATCAGTTCAAATATATTTGGTTGAGCTACAAGTATCATGTTATTATTATAAATATAATCATGGTGCGTGCGTGAGTGATTACTCGATTATAATCGCAGCCGCATGAGCTAACGGCCACATGTCCCTTTGACAGTGATTTGACCGTGCGAGTTTGGAGGGGAAATTCAAAACCTTAATTTCTGCAGCATAACGGTAACCCAATGTTGCCGAAAATATTCTCAAAACCTTTACTCATCATAACTCCATAGCGAAAATCTATTTTTTTCGAAAAAAGGGCGTGGCCTCCACGCCCCTTAAGAATTGACAATAATTCGGAAAAATTATCAAAACTTTTATTCATCATAAGCAACTTGATGGCGAAGGAATTTTGAAAAAATTCGAAAGTTGAATTTTGCGAAAAAAGGCGTGGCCTCCCAAGCTCCTCAGAGTGGCCCAATAATTCGGACAAAATTCTCAAAATTATTAATCATCATAAGCAACTCAATGGCGAAAGAATTTTGAAAATATTCGAAAGTTTAATTTTGCGAAAAAAGGGCGTGGCCCTCCCACACCCCCAGGGTGACCCAATAATTCGGAAAAATTCTCAAAATTTATATTCATCATAAGCAACTCGATGGCGATGGAATTTTGAAAAAATTCGAAAAAGTTTAATTTTGCGGAAAAAATTTCATGCCCCTCAGGGTGGCCGAAAAAATGTCGCATTATTTTTCTGATTTATTGTAACTTTCTTACAAGTTACAACACGATGAAAAGATAATTTTGATGCTAACTTGAAAACGAATCGCCATAAATAAATAAATATATATATATTAACAACACGCATTATATATAGTAAGATGGTGGCCGTTCGCCGCGTTTGTAATTTTGTAATCATTGTCTGCATCGTAGTGGCAGTCAAAAGATGTTTGTGCGTGTGCTCTGCTGTGAATTAGCGATAAAGTCGGTAAATGGTCAGTGATAATACGTGTGGTGGTGCTACTATACTTACTTCGTTACCTATTCATTTAGTCCGGCTTGATAAAACTGTGTTTGGTTGCGTTTCCTACTACTTGTTCTGATGCCTGGTGTGTTGTGAAGAATGAAGTCAGGCCATGAGTCAGATTCACCTTTATTTTGCTCGCGAAGCGCTGTAAGTTTGAGGCTGTTTTTGTAGATATTTAGGGAAAGCAGACTGCTTGGAGATGTCGCGTCAATATTAAGTTGGCTCATTGCCAACAAGGGGCCTTTAAAGAAGAATGATTTTTTGTAGTTCAGAGAACCGTATTTGCTAAGCCATATGTTGTTATTGTCTTCAGTTGTATAAAAAGTGGGAGCGTTATCGGGTATGAGTAATTTTACAGACGAGGGAAGAGATAGAGAGAAATTTCTTATCCTATGCATTAGTAGCAAGGCGTTATTCGCAATAATTCCATGGACAGTAATAATTTTGTATTCAAAAAAGCTCTCCTTTGTGTGTGCAGGTAGTTTCCCATCTTTATAAAAATAATTTACATAGCCAGGCATGATTGCGCGCATTGCTTTCTTTTGGCAACGGAATAATAGTTCGATTTGTGATTTGCACGAAAAGCCCCATATGAGGGAGCAGTAGTTAAGATGCGATTGCACAAAACTATGGTAAATTTGGATGCGTACGTTCAGAGGTAGCCTTTTTTTAATTTTATACATAATACCTACGTATCTAGACATTTTGCTCTTTATTGTGGAAATATGCTTGGACCAGTTTAGTTTATCGTCGAGTATAACTCCGAGGAAACGCGCTTCTTTTTTACGTTCAATACAGGTGCCGCCTATTTTCAGTTCGCGAGTATTTTCGACATCTTTTGATGAAAATATCATGTATTTAGTTTTCTTAAGGTTTAATAGCAGACCATTAGAGTTAACCCATTTCTGCAATTCAGATGAGAGATTGTCAAACTTTGCGAGAGCCTCGTCTATAGTTTTGGCCCTGATAAATATGTTCGCGTCGTCGGCATAGAGTATAAAATGGGCAAATTTCGCTACGTTTGGAATGTCATTTATGTATATTATGAACAGCGGGAATGAAATCAGGTGAATCTCTCCTTACAAAAGTAAAATCTGTAAAAATCCAAAATCTGAATCAGAACACGGAATCAAGCATTTTATAAAAGAACACTTAATTTGATTCTCTACGGGTAATTAAGATAAGAGTCCGTTTGCAACGCCTCAGTGAATGTTTAACATCTTATCAGCCTCCATGCGGGAATGAAATCAGGTGATTCGGTCGTGCAGGGTAGCTGAGCACCGTGTTGAGGATGAGAGCTTGTCGTCTGTTACGTCACACTCCAATCCAACTTCCAGGTTCCACTTCACCCGCTGCTACTTAGGACAGAGGAATTAGGTTGTCGGTCATGAAGGTAGCATCACGCTGAAATCATGAACTGTTAAATCTGCACGAAGATAAGAGTGTTGTTCACTGCGTCAAAGTGCTTATCTGCGACTCATGTGATGGTGGAGGGAAAGCGTACTCAGTATTTGAAATTACCCAGCTGCATTCAATTATTTCAAACGCAGCAAATACGAAAATAAGAGTACGGCGAGATTTGTTACCTGCCTGAGTACCCTACTGGCCGTGGACGGGATTCTTTTGAATCCCGATCCACAATCTCAATATCTGAGTTACAACATCCTTAATTAAGTAATAAATAATTACGGTACTTGGCTTGCATTCACTTTAAATAATGAGCTCTTTAAATAGGGAAAATTCACTTTGTTAGAGACAGAACAGTACGATGAGATTCTCGAGTATTCGAAATAAAGTTGGTTAGGCTGAGAATTTCTCAACTTGACCAACAATCTCAAGTCTATTTTGAATAATTGAGATAATTTCTCGTTTTCTCCTGTCTCTTGCCACTCGATAAACGCTCTTGGATGTTTATACTGAATTACACAACCAATCCCAGGAAGAGAGACCAAAGGTGAAAGTTGTATGGAAGAGAGAGCAGGATGCAACCCGGTCCTCACTTGAAACAACCCTGACAAAGTGCTACACACGATTCAAGTTAGTTTTGCAGTGCTGTGATGCTTCGGACCTACGAAATAAAAATGGAATTGTTGAACCTGGATAATATATGCAGATGTGCAATTCCACATCCTGACTAAAAGGGGCACTTATCTAAGCGTCTCTGTGCATTACCATAACCAGATTGATCTCATTTATCCAAACTCAAGGAAATGCTTCAAGTTACACCATATATACTGACTACTTACCGTTCCCTCGTGAATATAAAGCAAATAATGTATCTTTTCAGGACCTCGCTAGAGGACCAATGGGAGCGAAGCAAGGGTTATCGCGCCTCTAGTGGCAATGACTGTTACAAGCAGTATTTCGTTGCGGCGGATTGCTCCCTCAGACTGGAGGAGGTCGAGTCGCTGACGCAGGAAATTCCTCAGCTGGAAATTCCAGAGGTAGGACAGGGAATGTTTGAACTTATTTCTTGTTTCATGGCACACCACCATATTTTAGTTATTTGTGTAGTTTTCAGCGAAAAACCTTATTGGCCTTTATTTAACCGGCCCTTAAGGACAAAAACGACTTCGAGATTTTCGTCCAAAGGGCCAGTTAGAAAAGGCTGGTTAAAGAGGGGCCAGTCAAATTAAAGGCCAGTCAATCTAGGTCAAAGAAAACTTTTATGACTTGCATTATACAGTGTTAAATTATCTTGAACGTCATTATATGACACGATAATGACCTGCATCGGTATTTTGGTCTTTTGATGTAATTTATTAAGTAAAAATGGGTTTTAGTGGCCATATTAGAGCATAAAATCCTTGATCTGGTAACCAATAGAAAATTTTTTGTCCAAGTGGCCGGTTCTAACGGTGCAAAAATGATTCGATTTTTGTCCGGTTAAAAAAAAGGCCGGTTATTAAAAAAGGCCAGATAAAAAAGGCCGGTTAAAAAAGGTCGGTTTAAAAAAGGCCGGTTAAAAAGGCCGGTTAAATAAAGGCCGGTTGAATAAAGGCCGGCTGAGGTACCTCGTCACTCTGACTCAGCACATCCAGTGCCAGATTAATTCATTTCCTGAGTCTCCCTGATTAATAAACACTTTTTCAGATTTCCAACAGTTCAGCCTATACACTGGACTGCGTCCCGGAACGCCACGAAGCCCCTCAGACTAACAGCTCGATCCCACCCTACCAGATCCCTCTATCTGCAGAGAGTATGGAGTGCGTAAAGAGGTACGTTAACAAGGTAGTCCCTTCCATCCCTTCTCTCGTTAGGAAATTCAAGAAAACATCCTCCAGCTCGACAGGACAGGACGCCAGGAATAAGACCAAATCGAGTGACGAGAGTTTGGCTCAGATGAGACTTTCAGATCTTCTCAGACTCACTTCTCCCTCCAGCAGGAATTCCTCTGGGGAGGGCTCCCTAGGTCTTCAATCTCCCCAGGTTGAGCAACCCACTACGTCTGGTAGGAAGGCGAGGGACGCCGGACAACAGGAAATGATGGCCTTGATTAAAGAAATGGTCAAAACCTGTCTTCAAGAGATGTTAGATGAAAGTTTGTCCAAAGGTCCTCCTGAACAGGTCAGTCTCTCTGAAGTCCCATCTAATACAATTGAATCTTCTGCAAAACAATTAAATCCGGATGAAGTCTTGGATGAAGACAGTCAGAATTCCGCCACGACCGCTGAAAACATGGCTCTCCTTGAGAAATTTTTGGACTCACCAAGTGATCCAGTTTCTTGTGCTCCTCAAGATTCAAATCTGAAACCTTCCTCTAAGGATACAGAACCTTTAAACCCAGCTAGTTTGGAAGGAGACAGTGAGAATTCCGCAACGACCGCTGAAAACATGGCCCTCTTGGCGAAATTCTTGGACACACAAAATGATTCGGTTACCAGTGCACCTCTTGATCCAAATCTCGAAGCTTCCTCTAAGGGTACAGAACAATTGAAATCGGTTGACTCGGAGGAAAATAGCGCCAATTCTGCCACAACTAAAGAAAACCTGGCTCTCCTTGAGAAATTCTTGGACTCCCAAAGTGATCCAGTTACTGGTGCTCCTTTTGATGCCAACCTCGAAGCTTCCTCAAAGGCTACAGAGCAATTGAAATCGGATAACTTGGAGGAAAATAGCGCTAATTCTGCAACAACTAAAGAAAACATGGCTCTCCTTGAGAAATTCTTGGACTCCCAAAGTGATCCAGTTACTGGTGCACCTCTTGATGCCAACCTCGAAGATTCCTCAAATGCTACAGAGCAATTGAAACCGGTTAACTTGGAGGACAATAGCGCCAATTCTGCCACAACTGAAGAGAACATGGCTCTACTCGGGAATTTGTTGGACTCTGAAAATAATTTGGATCTGAGTCTTCCGCTTAGTGTCGATTTACCCTCTGCAGCCCCACAACACTCAAATCCAGTAAATTTAGAAGGAAATAGTGCCAATCTCGCTACGAACGCTGGAAATCTAGCTGTCCTGGCCCAAAATTTGGACACTCAAGCGGCAAATGCTGGTTCTGAAAATTTGGCAATCAATGATAGATCCTCTGGTATTTCAAGTGGAGTTTCCTGTGTTGGTTCACTGGACGACGATTGTAAGGTGATTAAGGTCATAGAGCAGACCTCAAGTGGCCATGCCCATAGTGTTGGACCCAAAAGAAGGAGAACTACCACAGGATGTGTCGCAAACAAGACAAAACCAAAAGCGCCGCCCAGGAAATCCGTCCGGTTAATGAACAACCAAATGAACAGGTTGGATGAGGTGGCAGAGGAAGACACACCTCCTCAGAAGAAGGATGTCATCAGACTGAAGAACTCCAAACGGCACACTGTTTGTGGGGTAGCACGGGGCAAGGGAAAGCACCGTAAACCTGCCGTAGACCAATGTGAGGAGCCTACGATGTTCGTTGTGGGCTCACTATCCCCATCCCCAAATGTGCCGACAACTTCAGTCGTAGAACGAACCATCGATCACTTGACAAACTTCAGGAGCACTATAGACAAGACTAAGAGTATCAGGACGTCTACCAAACCATCTGCCATCAATCAGTCTCCTCTAGCAACCTCCTCCCAAATAAACTCCCCATCGTGCTCTGGCAAAGAATCCATCAAGATTTCAAAGAGGAAGTCAAGCAAACCCTCCGCAAGAGCTCGACCGTCTGTTTCCAAGACAGCCGGGGAGAAGAGGAAAAGAGGCCGTCCTAGGCGTACTGTTCTTCTCACTTCTGAGTCAGATGATGATCGAGAGGAAGAGTTGGACAAGGAGAATGATAGTTCTATCAGTCTTCTTTCTATCGATTGAAATTGCTCTCGCCCCAACAGAAAACTATGTTCTTGTTAGACACTTGTAAGACACTTAAATTTTTGTTAATATTTAATTGGCAAATAAAATCTATTGAGGCATATTTCCTTGATAGCTTTTTAGGATTGCTTATATATATATATTCATTCCTTACAGTAAATTATTGGAGCACTCCTATTATCGATCAGAATAATCTTTTTAAAGTTTTAATGTTGTTTTACATTATTTTAGTTATTTTACATAATATAATCACATTTTACGACTAGGCAGTAATTGCTTAATTGGATTGAAAGCTGCCTAAACTAACATTATCTTTCTTATTTCAATACCGATTATCAAAAACACTATCTTAATATAATGTTTTTAGAGTTATTGTTGAAAGTTAATAAAATCGGATTATCTCATTTGAAGAATAAGCTTTCTTCACCACGTACGTTCCATTTGTATACTCGAAAAGTAAGACTCAAATATGTTAATTCCCGACACAGCTCACATATCAGACAAGCCTGGATATATATCACCATGGTTACTCGACTGTCACACGTGTTACATACCTTAGACACGTGGTACTGTCCATATTAGCACGTTTACACAACATCTTATACAGCTACAAATATAATCTAGCTTTCTGTGTCACTACTATTATTATACCCTCTCGCAGTGTCACTGATCACACAACATGTTCTGTGTTGTCAAAGTCTAACACGGTGTTGTCATCATGAACACTTCACGTCACGTTTTGTCACTGTCTGACTCGGACTAATCTGGATATATGAACATGATGGTCTTGTCGATGGTCTTGTCGATTAAAAACAGTTAAAAAGTGAAATTATTATTATCACACAACATCTTCCAAGACGCTTTCTCCACGTTATATTATATTATTCCAACTACTTTTCAACATGCGTCCGTTGGCTGCTGAAGCGCGGACATTTAGCGTAATTAAAACATAATTATTATTTAATACACATTTACTTTTAAAATAGTAAAACCTCCTCCGCTCATTAAATCAACATATATCGTGGGTTTTTATTTTATTTATATTCTTGTTACTTAATAGGTTGTTAAAATGCTTTGAATATTTTAACACCTTGACAACACGCTTTAAGTTGGGTAGCGGGGTGTCATGCCATTTCTTCAGTAATTGGCCAGCAAATTGTGGAGCCTTGGTACACCTACACCTTCGTGAGGCATCAACACCTTCAATATAGGCTCAACGCGGGGTTTTAGACCATTTATTGCTGCATGCTGCTGCAGGCCAATTATTGTTTTATTATCGTAAATATTATTATTTTTTATTTATTATTGTTTACTTGAACATAGTTCATGCCAATTATATAGTCTTTATTTTCTAACGTTTTACTTTTGCCCGAAATATAAACTCCTGTCAATGTCTGATGGATAGTTTCCAATAGCGATCATCAAAGTTATTCCACTTTCAATATAATCAGCCCTAAAGTAATGTTGCCACTTGCGAAAACAAGGCAACAGATTATTTTACTGGCAATAATAACTTAGCTTTGTAAATTGTATTTTAATAAGTAATAAGTTCGGAAAATTGTGTAAAATCCACAACCCTTTTCCTGTCCAGAATTATTACTATATTGCGTGTCCAGTGCTTATTTCCACACATTCCAACTCTATATTATGGCTTCCCAGTTAAGAAAAAATGCGATTTTACGTTGGCAATCCACCATATAAAGTTATTGAAATGACGTCATCCCATTCCCAGACCTCTTTTATTAACTCGTGAACATTCGCTTGATCTGCCATCCATGTTGAACAGAAATCAGAGCAGTAATTAAAGCACTTTCCCCGAGCCGTCAAGCCATTAATGGAAACATACATCCTACCCACACTTGCGCAAGGACTTATACCCTGTCTTTAATTACCTCCCTGTGATAATCACACATTCACAATGGTATGATATATCAGGTTTAGTTGGAGCTTATATAATAGTGCTCTTATTAGAGCATTGGTGGTGTTTGGCAGTTCATATAACTTAGTTCTATAGTTGTCAAACTAATTTTACGGTTCACTGTTTACACCTTTTTACTCTTTTTTGGTTTATTCCAATATACAATATACATTGATTGCACTACAACACAACCGCATAATGAAAACAGTTCATTAATTTAAAAAATGATTGGATTAAAGTTAAGATCGAATGTTGGACTAGACTTCTAAAACTATGCATCCTGACTCTATGATAATTATAGTTCTCAAACTTTTGATGGAAACCTTGGAATGATTTAATGTTCCACTATATTATAATGCTATGCGGACAGAATAATTTTCATTTTTGTTGAAGACCTATAATAGTAGATGTTATAGTTGTTGCAGATAGTTTGGGCTCAGAGAATCTGAATGCATTTACACCTTAAGGAATGTATTTTTACTTTTTTGTCGTATTCTTTGCCGTAAATAAAACAGTAGCTTAGTAAAGTAGTGATATTTATGTTAAGTTAGTATGTGCGTATGGATCGATTAAGCTGTTAAAGGAATAAGGGAAGTGTTCAGGCGAGATAGTTTTGGGAATGCAATCTTGATTCAGGGGCCATAACTGCCAAATATTTGACAAAATTTAATATTTCGTTGCTTTTGGCGCCAAAGGTTTTCGGGGTCATCAATCAAAAATCCATCTTTTTTAGTTTCAGGGAAAATGGAAATTACGTTAAGTTTTACTTCATGGTTGGTTTCATACAAAAAAAAAGATATTTGGCGGTTTGGTCAAGTTATGGGGGTTAATAGGCCTCTGCAACGTAAACGCGCCTATGTCCGTGTATGGGCATCTATTTTTCGGCCATAATACACGTCTGTTTTTCCGCCAATCGGGCTGAAATTTTTCATTGTCAATCGGCAGCTCAAGGGACCATTATCAATTGATAGTACACTCAAATTCCAATCAGGTCGTTTTTGTGAATATATTCGCCCATTTTGGTTCAATCGGTCCGTGCGCACACGCGTATGTTATCGCATGCAAGTCAGACATCAGCTGTTTATAAGCAGCTGTTAGACTCATCAATTGCCCAGTTAGGTTTAATGAATAAGACAAATTGTTTTACTAGGCAATCGGAAAAGTTTACCAGCTGGTCACTTTTTAATGCCGAAGCGTTTGCCGCATGCTTTTAACTTTTTAAGATTTTAGATTTATTCGATGAAAGGTCAGAAAGGGATGAATATTATACCATTAGAATTCATACTTTCAGATTCCTTGGATTACTTTAGACAAGCTCAACAAAAACATCATTTGATTTTTAAGCGCATCGTAACACCTTGCGGTAGGGATATCATTGCCATATCATTGTGTCAATTTTGGCCAATTATCTAATGACCATTCCCGCATAAAATATATAATGCCATTAGGTTAACTGTCGTAGTATTACGAGATACAACTATTATGCCTAGACATCTGCAGCTTTTGGATGGTTCGGCGAAGTTTCGTTTTTGTAGAAGCATCTTCAAGATGTAGAACCATCTTTTTAGCTATTTTTAAGTTTTAATTCATTTAATTATTATATCAACCGTATATCATCAACCGTATATCCTTATTTATGATTGAACATTTTATTTCTATTTGACTTTTTTTCTTATCACAATGCCTTACATTTTATTTGGTTATTCTTGTTACTGTAGCAATGTTTTTGACTTCATTATCATATGTTATTCCAATCAAACGGTAATCCACTAATCCATTATTTTACTATCTGGCTCAATTTCTACGGGGTACCATGCTTAACTTCTGCCGACTGCAAATAATTTCGGCACGTTTTTATAAACCGACGGCTTTGCCTTATGATGAGGAATTTATTCTCCGAATCTTTACCCAGCGGCCAGGAGCGGTTGCAGGGGAATATGTCAGGAATAAATTATTTGTAGCATATACCCATACTCCCATATAGTGCATTCCACATATTCTAGCGTTTTGTGGCACATACTTGATAATTGCTCACGGTGGATGCAGGTCAATACTTCAATGCTAGAGCCAGCTGCATTTAGTCTTCCCTAGATGATTAATTTTATTTCTACAGGCTCTCAAGGAAATTATGATACTTTCAGCGTATTTCTTGCAGAAATACTGGAAATAAGTATATTGATTGCACGTGCAGTTTTTAGCAAGATTCGAGCAAATTATCATTAAGATCTCCTGACAAGTGGTACCTCGTCAAATCCTATCTTATCAATCACCTTTAACCTAAGGCAAAACCTGTTACAAACCTGTCCAAAATTTATCACAAACCGCGACTGCAATCCTGCAAAAAAAACTTGTGCATGACCTGTAGCGAACCCGTCACAAACCTGTTCAAAACTTTTGGTTTTCCACCTGTCGCAAACCTGGAACCTGTCGTGTTATAATTAAAGTTCAACTTAAATACGCCATAATATCCATGAGGTGTCTCGAACTTTTGAGGTGCGGCGTATTATCGCTAAGCCAAGGTACTCTTTTGCAGCGCGTGACCGTGTGCAAAGTACTTTGAATGCAACTTATGAAAAGTACCCAAGCGCGGCGTTATACTTATAGTTGTGCGCCGTACCTCTAAAGGTCGAGACACCACGGTTATAATGAAAGACGCAAGTATGCATTCCCTACTTAAAGCAATGTACCTAAGTAAAGTTATTAATATTATCAGTTTATTAGGGTAATTAAAAGTTCATTCGATTATTAAATTGTGTATGTGTCAGCAAGTAATCGATTAATGACAACTAATGCCGCGAAAGTAATAATATTATTACGGTATTTTCAATTTTAGAGCTGCAATTCGTGACCGTTTATTAAGGGGACCAAATTTGCATAATATTTTGGGCTTCAGCTACTAGGCAAAACAACCTAGACTGATAACTATTATTATGCCTGTCTTTGACTGCAGTGACTAGTGAGGCCTGTTTTTGATTGCATAATAGTTGAGTGGGGTCTGTCTTTGATTGCATGATACTGATAGTCGAGCACGACCTGTCTTTGATTTAATGATTGTCGAGCAGGACCTGTTTTGATTGAAGGGCCTTTTTCATTTTGTGATTGCTACTTTAATTATTACCTTGCTGTAATTTGTGCTTTTCTTTATTTCTTAGTAGTTTTTCTTTTTCATTTTGTGATTGTTACTTTAATTATTACCTTGCTGTAATTTGTGCTTTTCTTTATTTCATTGTAGTTTTACCGCACTATATCAATGTGGATAACTACTTTCTTAAATCTATAACATTTAAATTCCCAGTTTTAACTTTTTGTGTGAAACTATTTTTGATTACACTATTTGCTGTTAACTGAATAACTAAGACCTATAGCCAGTGAATACTGAATAAACTATCAGAACTATAATAATCACCACACAACTCATATTCCTCCATGTATATTAACCAACAAAACCCAGAGTTGGACGATGATCCTCATCCTGTGCTTGGTTTTGGGTCTCACTTCTGCCAAACTTGTAAACGTGGCTAAGGATGGCATGATCACATCCACACCATTCATCAAGTACGGGAACCCCAAGAATGTGATAGATGGAAACAAGGGCGGCCTCTTTAGGGATGGTTCTTGTCTTGTGACCAACCAAATGGAGGAGGGGCATGTGGAGCTCATGCTGAAGGGAGCTGAGATGGGCCTGAAGTACCCTATTTCCTTGGTCAGGATATATCCCAGGGCTGAGGATGACTACACTGCACGGTACCTGCTCAATCATGCCAATGTGTTTGTTGATAACCATAAATGTGGGCAAATAAATCTCAAAGAAGGGGAATCGTCAGTTGATGTTGACTGTAAAGGTATGAAAGGAAGTACAGTATGGATAAAGAAGGATCAGGGCGTACTATCTTTCTGTGAAATCGAAGTCTATGTTGAAGAAAGTGAAATGCCTGTTCTTCCTAAGTTCAATAAACAAGAAGTAGAAATAGACGATGATGATGACGATGATGACGACGATGATGATGACGATGATGACGATGATGACGATGATGACGATGATGACGATGATGACGATGATGACGATGATGACGATGACGATGACGATGACGATGACGACGACGACGACGATGATGACGATGATGACGATGACGATGACGATGACGACGACGATGATGATGACGATGACGACGACGATGATGACGATGATGATGACGATGATGACGACGACGATGATGATGATGATGACGATGATGACGATGATGACGATGATGACGATGATGACGATGATGACGATGACGATGACGATGACGACGACGATGACGACGATGATGACGATGATGACGATGACGATGATGACGATGACGACGACGATGATGATGACGATGACGACGACGATGATGACGATGACGACGACGATGATGACGACGACGACGATGACGACGATGACGACGACGATGATGACGATGACGACGACGATGATGATGACGATGACGACGACGATGACGACGACGACGATGATGATGACGATGATGACGACGATGACGATGACGACGATGATGACGATGATGACGATGACGACGATGATGACGATGACGACGATGATGACGATGATGATGACGATGATGATGACGACGACGATGACGACGATGATGACGACGATGACGACGATGATGATGATGACGACGATGATGATGATGATGACGATGACGACGATGATGACGATGATGATGACGACGATGATGACGACGACGATGACGACGATGATGATGACGACGATGACGATGACGACGATGATGATGATGACGACGATGACGACGATGATGACGATGACGATGACGACGACGATGATGATGACGATGACGACGATGATGACGATGATGACGATGACGATGATGACGACGATGATGACGATGACGACGATGATGACGATGATGATGACGACGATGATGACGATGATGATGACGACGATGATGATGACGACGATGATGACGATGACGACGATGACGACGATGACGATGATGACGATGATGACGACGATGACGATGACGACGATGACGACGATGATGACGACGATGACGATGACGACGATGATGACGATGATGATGATGATGACGGTGATGACGACGATGATGACAATGATGACGATGACAACGATGATGGCGATGATGACGATGACGACGATGATGCCAACGATGATGATGATGACGATGACAACAATGATGAGAATTAAATGTGAAAGTCATATTTATTTTTACAGAATGAAGCGGAAAGATATTTCCCTGTTCCCATTCTCATTATATTCGAATGAATGTTTGAGTGAAAGTGTAATGAAGAAGCCGATAGTAATTGATGCTAGAATTAAAAGCTGACATCAACAACAATGACGTATTGAAATAATGAACGTGCAGTATACCTTAGTGGTAGAAATTAAGAAGTGTATTTATTAAGGACGTACTAATTAAGAAGTGTACTAATTAAGGCAGTAAAATTTCTCCAAAAATCAGGCAAATCTAGGACTAAATTTCACGTCGTTTCACCAATTTTCAGCCAAAAATACCGATATGAAAACAAGAAGAGGGCAGATTTTTTCCATTGAATTCAACCTATTTGGAATCTATGAAATAGACAAAAGTAAAACCAGGCACTCTAGAGAAACAGATTAGCAAACGGGTCAATGAAGACGAAGAAGCTGAAGAAATGCCTATAATTTTTATCGAGTGATAATTGTTTATCATATCAAATTTGATTTTGTCTGCACTGATGCTTTCGCTGAAAAATTCTGAACCTGTATTGAGAGAAAATAGAATGCTTAATATTGTAGTGAAAGAAAAGATAGGTATAAATGTATAAATCTTTACTTTAACAAAATTTTCTAAAATTTTGGTATTGTACAAATTACGGTAGGTAGAAATTAAGATTTGTAGAATTTAAGGAGTGTACTATTT
Organism: Beroe forskalii; assembly: GCA_011033025.1. NCBI lineage: Eukaryota > Metazoa > Ctenophora > Nuda > Beroida > Beroidae > Beroe > Beroe forskalii. The sequence goes on along the minus strand of WFMF01000052.1, from coordinate 329,598 downwards.
AAGGTAGTAAAATCGCTTACTGCCTTAAATAGTACACTTCTTAATTTCTACCACTAAGGTAATGACCGAGCAGTTGTATTGTATTTGTACCTGTCTTGTTGTTCATCATCCTGTTTGTGTTATCACTGCTTAAATGAGGGGATTGGTCGAATTAAACCTCACACCTTCCAAAAATCAAAAAATGCTTCAGAAATTCAAATTCGTTAATATTGTTTCTGGTGGTATGTCGCTTATTGCACAAGTTTATGTAATTGTTCAATTTTTGGATGAAAATTAATTGTTCAATTTTTAATGGATTCCATTTAATCCCTTCAATTCATTTGCCAGCCTTTAAGTTTAATTCATATTATGTCATAGGTCATTTGTAATTTAATATATTTGATATTAAATCTGATACAATTACAATGTTACATTGTTATAATTTGAATTACATATGAGAGAATTACATAAACATTGTTGTCTGTTCATTGTTGTATAAGTTGAAGGAAAAGGGAACGTTGAATAATATTAATTGAATAATTGATCTCATGACATTTGATCTCCAATCTTAAGACATTTGATCTCGTAATATTTCAATTCCGATCTGGATTCTGGAATTAATTTGATTTCAAATTAGAAATGACCAGATATCGGTTTTAAGGCGCCGATAAGCGCTTAAAGCGCATCTATTGCTTTAAAGGGTAGGGTTAGGGTCAGGATTTGTTAGGTTTAGGGTCAGGATTAAGGTTAGGGTTTTGGTTAGGTGTTAGGGCTTGCTTACCACATGTTACGTGTCCCTGTTTGTTCGCGCTTGCGCACGCTTTTCGTAGAGGCGCGGCTTGCGCGCGCAAAATAAGGCTCCGTAACATGGAGTAAGTTAGGGCCATATTTGGGTTTAGGATACAAAAAATTAACCTTTAGGTCTGTGACGTCACTCAGCCAGAGTGGGACACATACCGTTTGTTCGCGTGCGCTGCGCGCGTGCCTTTTCTCCGAAAAGTCCTTGTCCTACGTTGTAAGAGTGTAAGACCTATTTTGCGCGCGCAACACGCAAGCGCGCGTGTTCAGAGATAAGGCGCGCGTGAACAAACAAGGACGAAAAGATACATGTTCCCCTAATCAGGGGCGCCGCGAAACCAGGGCGCTGGTTAGGGCAAAGAAATAGGGCCCTGGTTTAGCAGCTTGCCGCGCTGCGCACTCCGTGCGCGAAACCAGGGCGCTGGTTAGGGCAACACGCAACGCAAACAGGGGTATTCGTGTTTAGCAAACTTAACCTATGCGGGCTTGGAAATGCCTGATCAACATGCCCAAAACATGAGGTTACTCCAGCTCAGAGTTGCTAGGCGTTTGCCTACCCACCAATGTGTTACGCCCTAACCCATATGTGTGCAGACCATTCGATTGAAAAAAAAAGCCTCAATGAAGACGCATGATTTATATCAAAATTTGAAGCGGGCAGAGGAACTCCACACATCTATATCAAGGCCTCTGTCAATCCAGTGATCTGAACACATATGTGTAAGGATCGGAGGAATGTCATTGCTAAAGAGATGGATGTCATGTTGAAAATATATAAAGCACTTATAAGACCAAAGCTGGAGTATTGTGTCCAGCTTTGGAGTCCGGTTGCTCACCATGGGAACTGGGGTACCATCTTGGAGCTGGAAGGAGTCCAGCGTCGTTTCACTAGACTAATAAATGGCATAGGTACACTTCCTTACAGTGAGCGGTTGGACAGGTTGAATTTAACTACTTTAGCTGAGAGGAGAATTAGAGGGACCTCATTGAAACTTTTAAGGTATTAAATGATAAAGTTGATTATGGTAAGACTTGGTTTAGGCAGAAGCAGAAGAAACCTTTTGACCTGTAGAAAATCTTGTAGCAAGCTGCCAAGAGAAATAACTAAAGTAAATGATGGATTTATTTCAGAGAGAGTTAGACCTTATTGGAATGACTTACCTAAAACTGTACGAGAAGCATCTTGTGTAGACATGTTTAAGGTTTCATTAGATCATTATAAGAACAACACTGAAATGCACTCTCCTAGTAATTTCTGGTATATATCATCAGTTGTGCTTGAAAAAAATTGAAGGCGATAGCTATTTAAGAAACAAACTAAAGTTTAATGAATTCTTAAGAAATAATCCTTTTGTAGCCAAGAAGAAAGGTATCAATATTTATACTTGATAAATTAAATTGCATATTTTTTATATAATCTACCATTTGGTATTATTTGACCATGTTTATTTGACTTACTATTTTACTGGCTTTTCAGTGTTTTTATCAATTTTGATATTTTGTCATTGTGGAAGTTAAAATTAATTTTATCACATTGAATAACTTCTTATTTGTTAATTGTAAAATTGCTTTTTATTAATGTTACTATGGAATGGGCACCGGAGTGAAATGGTGCTAAATAATTGTTAACATTTGATATTGATCAAGTGGGTGTGAGATTAGAGATGGTTCAATACCATTATGCTTACATTACATTATATTATCCATCTAAATAAGAACATGTCGCCTCAAGTCTTGCTTGATCTAGATATAACAAAATAAAGACAAATATAAGTCAAAATGCAATCATCAATTAATACCAAATAAACTTTAATCCATACATTATGATCTAAATTACAATTAGCTGTTTGCTACAATATTTACCAGTGCTTACACGTCATAAAGATGCTGTTTCACAAACTCAATAATTTCAGTTCCATCCTTGAGGGAGCTTTATGACAAAACCCAACCAGGATTTTTGAATCTGCTATTCATCAAAATTAAACCAGCACACAAACTTTTAAATGAGTGTAAAAATAAGGTGTAAGCTGTTATAATTGAAATATTTAAAATTTAAATTACAAAGAATTGTAAGGGGTCAAATATTTTCATTTAACTAAAGTAATTGGGAGCATAAATGATAAAAATTTAGATTTCACATCTGGTTCAATTTTGGTGAAATTGAACCCCTTTTATTTCTTCATTAAAAGAAGAAAATAATAGACAAATATTGATTAAATTACTCATCAGTTTTGAATAGTTTATTGAGCATAATCATTGTTAATCATTATACCATTATCCTTATGTTATGTTAGTATACATAGCACCACATAATTCTCAATCTGATCCTAACTCTATGCTTTGTAAAACTCAAAACGCCTTGACCTGACAGACCACTTCATCACAAACTCAGGTGAGATTATGTCACACAAACCTCATGGAGTGAATCACCCTTTATCACAACAGTAATTAATAATTATACACTATGAACTGTCTCAGTTGTTCTGATTGAAAGTGCAACACAACTATTCAATAGCTTGAACCACAGCAAGAGTTATATTATTGTCACCATTACAGTATGTCATGTCTAAAAGAATATGTCGACTATTACCTTGAAATTTTAAGTTTTGACTTTCAAGAGGTATTTGAACTTTTATAAATCCTCTGCAGGTATATATCTGAATATCACCATCAATACATCAACAATTGTCATTGAACTATTAAAAAATGCATCAATTATAGGCACCATCATCAATACAATTTACCAACAAACAGTATATTGAACATGTTTCACCATCAAAACATCAAGGTATTTTCATTACAGGGCTTCTCACAAATAGAGTCTTTCTGCACAATTCTGACAACAATTCTGCCTGCCCATGTATCCAGTTACCCCTGACAACAAAAGGTGAGAACCCTACAACTCACTTTGTGGGTAGTGAGTTCAGTGATCCACTGCAGTGAACAGTTTCAGGGGGAATGCAATGTCTTTAGATTGGGTCCCTTGTAAGGCATGCCAAGGTGTCACATGGACTCTGAGGGAGGTTGATAAGTTGATGTCTATGCACATTTTTAACATACATTGAAACAATCGAACTTTTTGTTATGCATTTCTCACTGAAGTAATCACCAGCTCATAAATGATATAAGTTACAACTGCAATCATTGCTATATGCATATATTTGTGCCAGCAGCAGCTGCAAATGGGTTTCAATAGTCAAATATCCACAAAATAGAGAATAACAACTTACTTTTTTATGTTTGTATATTTGTAGTGGTCAATCACTACATCGAAATGGGATGCTGATTCCACATTCATCCCAATGATTGTGTAGTCTTTAATTTCTTCACGAGGTAAAAATTCAACGCCCTTGAGAATAATGTATTGGTTTTAAAGGTTAAATAAGGTGTAGACAATGTATAATGAAGTATTGAATATGGGCGTTGGACATAGTATAATTTTACAATGCATCAAAAATTTTGTCAGCATTGTGCAGATGAATTTACATTTCTCTTAGCTGAGTCATATTCACCTTGTTTTTGGTTTTGCTGACCGCCTCTATGACTGTCAAGTTAAGAGCAGGAGACTGAGGGTCAGGTGCCTGATTGCTGAGGTCTGGCCGAGGTACATTTGTAGCCACAATGGACCAGTATGTCTGAGGGCCATTACCAATAACCCTGTCTGTTTCTGAGGTATTCTGAAAAGATTTGAGATTAAAAACAGTGTGCTATTAATGCTGTTATAGGAGGTAAAACACTTATTGATAAATAAAACATAATATATCAAGACATAATAATGAAAACAATTTAAAATTCTAAATCATAAAAATATGGTTTCTACTTTTATATTACTTTTATATTGTAAGCCTGAAACAAATCCCTGCGCTACTCACAAAGTCCAGTTTCAAGCTGAGTTGAGGGGGATGGAATGATAGATCAGCAGATGAAAGCTTCAGATCCTTCGTTTTTACTGATTTCCTGCGTTCTGGAGAATGATGCTTTCTTGTGAATTTTGATATGTACATGTGAAATTCATCCTGATATAGCATTAACGTGTCAATTCTCTGATCATATTATACCTTTTGGGGATATTGTGGAAGAATTAAAGTTTAATTAAACTCACTCTTGTTCCTGGAAGCAAGTATCGCGGGTAAGTCGTGTACGGAGGCCGGGAAGCCCACTTCTAACCACTGTGTCATGGTTAGGGCTGTGTAACTAACTTCGTTCTTCCACAGCTCCACTCGGTACACTGCCAATAGGATTTATTATGGAGTACAGTCGAATTCTACTTTAAAAGTACAACCTGTGCTGGGCTATATTGGTATTGATTTTTGTCCAGGAATTTTCAAAAATTATCGTTTATCTGGTACATAATAAAAGCTAAGTGCTCATCATGCTTTCAATTATCATGCTATCAAATGGGGACTACACACCTGATAAGTGGTAGGTAGTGTTGGCGTGGAGGATGTATCCGTTGAGCGCATTCCTGAGAATGAGAGCCGGGTCTCTGCTCGTCTTATCCACTTCCTGCGCCTCCGGGCAGGGTTTAATGGACGGCAATATCCTTAGGACGGTGTGGGTCGGGTAGAAGAGTTTCTGAGCGTAGAGCGGGTCCATGTGGCACACGTAGTCCGACAAGTTGTACTCCGACTTGATGTAGATCTTATACTGACTGATCTCAATGTTCTTGTGGGGCACGGTATGAGTACGCAGCGGAATGTAATAAAACTCGAAGTCCAGCTTCCCGCACTTCTTGGTGGACTGGGACAGCATTTCGCTGTAGGAGGTGGCCATGGCGGCTACAGTCCTGTCGGAGCCCACCAGCGCCACTTTGACTGTGTCATGAGGCTTCCCGCACCTCAAACACAGGTTCCCCACGTGGTGGTCCGGGTTGAAGGAGCTCTTGTTGGATGTCACCCAGTTAGTGATCAGTTGGGCGACGGAGAGGACCCGTTCTGAGGAGGCGGAGTCCGGCCAGGCGGCCGAGGAGGAGGGGCGTTTGGCGGAGTAGACGGAGGATTTACTGCTGCTCAGCGAGGAGCGTGACAGGTACAGGGGGTAGCTCGGACTCTGGGGGGAAGAGGGGGTTATTAGAGGGGGTAGCTCGGACTCTGGGGGGGGGGAAGAGGTGGGTAATTATAGGGGGTTATTATAGGGGTAGCTCGGACTCTGGGGAAGAGGGGGTTATTAGAGGGGGTAACTCGGACTCTGGGGGAAGGGGTTATTAGAGGGGGTAGCTCGGACTCTGGGGGGAAGAGGGGGTTATTAGAGAGGGTAGCTCGGACCATGGGGAAGGGGGTTATTAGAGGGGGTAGCTCGGACTCTGGGGGAAGAGGGGGTTATTAGAGGGGGTAGCTCGGACCATGGGGAAAAGGGGGAGGTATTTGAAAACTGAAAAAAGTTTTGTTTTGGGAACAGGACAGTGCGGTTTTTATTATAATCTAAAAAATAAAAAAAACTAAAATCGCCGATTGTGTTTAGTGTGTGCCACACTGTGTGTTGACCGTGGTGTTAGAATTCAAGCACTCCTCAGTAGGTGAGTAGATATACATGAATATCACTACCATTCTGATTTCTGAACGGAATCAAAGGTATAACAATCAGCTCGGGAAGAGTCTGCCTTGATGTATACAAGATAAACAGGCGGTTAATCAGTGATACCATTATCATAGAGTGTAGTTGTAATTTGATAGCATTAATCCGCCTATTTTCCGACTGCAGGCATAATGTTATTTTAGTGGGCCTTATGTACACAAATATTTATGTGTATCGTACTTTCGTTTCCACGTTTGGCACAAGGTATCATTCTATGATGCTAATTTCCGGTGTATATTAATTCTTTATTCTTTGACTTCTGACCTTATTCATGTGAACAAATTGTCTTCACTTTCCATTTTCTGTTTCTGATTTCGAAGCAGCTATATTTAGAAATATTCTCGCCAGAATCGCAGACATTAACTACACTCAGTTTTTTTTATAAGAAACTTATTGAAATCCTAGGCTACAAGTTTCTTATTTTTTCACGATTTTGAGCCTAAAAGTTTCTTAATCGGTTTCTTAATTCTACATACCGACATACCGTACGAAAAATGTCTACGAAATTTCCAACATAGGAACCTACTGTGTAGACTGTAGTTGAGGATTAGAATCGAACCTTCTGATATTTTCAGTTAAATTATACACTTTTAAGCATGTACCTATCTTAAAAGATTTGTGCAGCTGTATACAATAATGTTCAGGGATCTTCATCAAATGTTCTTCCAAAAAAGTTTGAAATTTTGAAATTTAGATAATTTCTAAATCCTATAATGCTTGGAACTTTTGGAAATTCATATGTACCCGGGGGATATCAGTGAGTAAGTGCAGAGACATATATGGTGAGAAAGTGCATTTAGCCAAATTTCAGAGATACCACCCACCCCATATTGCAGTTACTCACAATAATCCAATTAATACTAAGTGATTTTTGAAAAAATTTTCAGGCACCACCCCAAAATATCGGCTTATTTGACTATTTAGCCGATCTTATTTCAACAAAATGCAACATTTTGATGAATGGTAGATTTTGCACGCTAGATCAGATCAGCAAATGCAAATTTCTGCCTTGATATAATAATAAAAGAAAAACTTTCTATAACTTTCTATTGGTTCACTAATACACCCGCATAAGCTATAAAATAGTGGTAGGATAGGGATACTTAATATATTATATTGTAACCAAAAGATATGGACTGATCGGACTACAGCACTTCTGTACTGTAGTTCATAGATTAAAATATGTATTGATAGCAATATGATCCCTTTCATGTTAGGAATGTTTAATTTGTTTTCTATAGTTCATTGGAGAAATTATGAAAAAATTATTATTCACGAGTCACGACGAGCTTGAATCTCAACCATAACAATCATGGTATGGATCTGCACACAAGAAGACAATAATAATTGCAAATTATGAATATTTAATAACCGAACCGTTTGATTTCATTATGGGAAAAACTGTTGATTGTCGAACATTCAAATTTTACAACGAAAAAGTACACGCACAACTTCACACGTTAAAACTCAGTAGGTATGGTCGTGTAGACGACAGAAAGCCGTATCAAAGTATTCTGGGATTGGCCGGGATTAGAAAAACATTCTAATCTCATTGAAGGGGGGGGGTGACATAAGTAATTTTGAGTCCCCCAAAAAATATTGCGAATTACTCATATTCAAAAATATTTTTGATGAATAATGAGTAAAATTAAACCACATACTCATATTAAAAAATTGAATTTTCTTGATCCTTTCTTTCCTTCTGTCCTTGTACCGGAAACATTGTGTGGCTTCGTTAAATTGTTTGGATAGCATTACCTTCATCTGGATATTCCATCTACATTGGGTAACATGCACTGATTAGGTTAACTTGGGGACAAGAAATTGAATCTGCGTAGTGTGTAGCTGTGTACAACGTATGTACCAACTAATGATTCTCTGATTGATGCTTTGATGATTCAGTAATTTTACTTTATTCATGGAAATGATTGCATCTATTCTTTTTGTAGCTCTTTGCCCGAAATCCTCCTATTTTACCTTGATCCAATTGCAATCGCTTTCCTACGGAACTCTGACATACTGTTTCTCTGTAGGTGTGATTTCTTTCCTGTTTTTGATTTTAGTAAGCATTGCTATTGCTAATTGCTATGAGCATTGTGTCTCTGTTGAGCTTCTTCGTAAATCTCCATTGAGGTAGACCATTGTCCATTGACCAGTCCAATGAGTTCTAGATTTAACATTTTTCCTCTTTATCCTGTTTATTAACATTCGACGATTCATGCACCCACTTTTTGGTTTTAGTATTCATTTCTTCCTGCCAAATTCTGATATCCCGTACTAGTGTTTGATGCTTGATAATATTTACTGATTATCAAAGTTTGAAATGTATTTAGACTCCGCAAGACAGTAAACAGTACAGCTGCACCATCATATTTCGAACTTGTTACCATCCGCGGATCTGCGGATTGTGCGCATTTTCAGCGCGCGCATAGCAACGTTTCGTTCTGCTTCAAGTCGACGCAGCAAAAATTTCATAGCTCTTAGATTCCCGAGTGTTATATATTGCGTATATATTGGTAAATCTCTTACGGTGGCCGAGTTGCGATTTATCCAGCATTCAATTATCAATGTAACATAAAAAGCTCCCTACTGTAATAACTGATAAAGGCTCTCCCTAATTTCACTATTTCAATTGAACAACTTTTCTTTGAAACGACAAAATTTAAAGATAACAAGGAATAATCATAATTGAATAAATTTGATAAGAACCGGTCAGGATGTCCATTGTCCAATTGATTTATTTACCTCATTATATGTGTTACCGTGACGATAAGTCGTACATTCGTATTTTGAGTTCATATTGTCTCGCCAACGGCCTCTTCATTCCTCTGACTCCTGCTAGAAGCTCACTCTGACCCTCATTTCTTTTAGTCTCTTAGTCCAAAACAAATACTAGCTCTCTGAGTGGCTCTGCCTCTGTCGCCCGCTGGAGCTCCCGGCCCGCGGTCACCACAATTGAAGCATAAAAGACTCATCACATTTTGCTTTTCGCCACGCACGAAATTTCCACCTTTATCCGCCAATTCATGATACGCCGACTTGAGTACTGTAGGTAATTTTTAAAGCAGTTAATGTTGAAACTTGTCTTACGGTAACTTTGTTCGACGACCCCTATTTTCTCTAACAACATTTAGTTATTAACACAGAATTCAATCCAGCCTAGCGCTGACTCCAGTTCACCCTCATTACCTCATCATATGAGGGCGAGATGTATATGTAGAGGGTTGTTTTGAAACTAGTCCGTACGAAACTCTTAACTCTGGCCCCAGTTCTTGTTCACTGACAGCAGTCTACATCAACTAATATGTTACACTGGCACATTACTGGCATCAGTTTCATTTCACATGACGTGGGCGTGGCACAATTTTCCTTTGACACTGTCTGCTCTAACAGTTTGAATTAGTGAAATGGTCGAAAAATCTGAGTTCAAATCCCGACCATTCTTAATGAGCTCAAGATATTCCTAATCCCAAGCAGCCACGGGATCAATTTTACTCACCCTCACTTGAGCTTGACACTATGATGGCGTTTTACATTTTACTCCAGTCCACGTTTTACGCTTCAAAGCAGTCTTATTACTCAAAGTTACCCACTTCACAAAGTTTAAAAAAAATCAACTCCCGTCTGCGTTTCTGTCTAAGTTCCAACTTAATAGACTGGAATTAAGTGTGAAACATAGTAGATCGGTGTAGAAACGTTAAATTGAGTTAAGTGTGGAACGTACACAGTTGTCAATTTGTACTGCACGTAGAATGGTGTCAAGTTGTGAAGAAGATGAATTCAAGTGTGAACGCAGCTCCTGGAGTTAAGTGTGGAACGTAGACTCTAGTATAGAAGTGTGGAACGTAGACTCGAGTAAAGTGTGGAACGTTTACTAGAGTGAAGTGTGGATCGTAGATTGGTGTGAAGTGTGGACTGTAGAGTTTAGACTGAGTCTAGTTGCAACATAGATTGAGCCTTGAGGTGTAGGCCCGCACTTGCCACCAGAGTATAATCCATTAATCCACACTTCACATCAGTCTCGGTGGCAGTTTCAACACTTCTCCAGTCTACTATCCACACTACACACAATTGGACGTTCTAACTTGACACGAACCTCCGGTATAGTTACTTTTTACACGGTTTACGATCCATAGCTGGCACCAGTCTTAACATTCCGTTAAAAACTTAACTCAGTTTACGTTCCACACTGAACTTCAGTCGTTCCATCTTGAGACCATTCTACGGTCTCATTCTTGACACCTACGCTCGACGCTTGAAACCAATGTACGATCCACACTTCACTCCAATTGCCGTTCCACTGTGGAGTAAAGTTTGGAACATAGACCGGTGTCAAGTGTGAAACGTAAAATTGAGCAGTGTCAATTGTGAAACGTACAATGGCGTCATGTTGGAACGTGGGCTGAAGTCAAGTGTGAACGCAGCCTGGAGTTAAGTATGGAACTCATACTCGAGTAAAAAGTGTTTTACGTAGACTGGAGTTAAGTTTGAAACGTTGACTGGTCTGGAGTGTAGAAAGTAAAACTGGTGGCAACTGTGAAACGAAGACTGGTCAAGTCGGATCAAGTATGGAACTTTGACTTGAAAAGGATGGTTGACCAGTGTCAAGTGTGGACTGTACAGTCCACACTTGACACCGGTCAACTATCCGCACTTTTACTCAAGTCAAAGTTCCACACTCTAATTGGTGTCTACTCACTAATTTCAGTGTCTATTTGGAAGGTAGATTTAGGTGTGAAACTGGAGTTAAAACTTAACTCCCCCCCCGTCAAGCTATGATCTATATGTTGCACTCGTGTCGGGGGAGATTCAGGTACTAAGTTGCAGACACAGGGCCGACGATCCTGCATTTTGGCCTTTTTTTGAGTTGAGACCACCCACCTGTATTTTGGTACCTGGGTACTAAGTGGTTTTGGCATAAAAAATTAAGACACCCACCCTAAATTTAAGTTTTTGGAGCAGTTCCAGAATAGAAAATTTAATTCCAGACTCTGGTAGTACAAAGGAATCTGAAAAAGTGCTATTTGAGTATTTGATATTGAAATAGGCACAATTACAATAGTTTCAACCATCATACAACTGAATTCCTCATTTATTTTGTGCCAGGCAAAGTTGAAATTCGTGCCCACTGCCCTGCAAAATAACCTTGTGGGAAAACATCTTCCCACAGTTATACTGTAAGCAATTTTTTATGCTCTTCGGTATTTTGGATTTATTTTGTCCAGTGAAGGCTTATTCATAATCAATCGACCCAAGCTCTCCTCTCCATTTCATTCCCTTCATTCCTTTTTTATAAAGCCCTAGCCCCTACATTTGGGTGCGTCGATTATTGTTGTTTTTTTTTGAGATAATCATGATGGTGGAATGTTTTTGTTGCTTCATCTGTAATCTGGTTCTAAAATGACTCTGGTAGCAGTTTTTGAGAACAAAACTGAAGTTTCATGGTTTAACCAGTCATATGATATTTTAGCACGTCATGCTTTTCCAAGTGAAGTTGGAGGTGATTCTTTATCTTTACCTACAATCTTTCGAAATAGAGGATATTCCAGCTTGTTTTATAGCTCTGAAAACCCTAACAGTATCCGAAAACTTTGATTGGGCCCAAGCCAAAACATAGAATCAAAATTTCGGATTTTGATCGCGTGACTTAGATCACATGATCATGAAAATTAATATAAGATGCGTTTTTTAATGTTTACATATAATGAACTTTAGATACTGCAATCGTTTTGTCAAAATATATAAAAATTAATTTGCGACCTGATAGTGATGAAGTTAAATTTTCGATTTCGGCTAAGGGGACGAGAACTAAAATTCTTAATATGGTCACGTGACTAGCTAAGAATTGCCCTAAAATCGCCACTTTAATGATTCCACTCGAAACTTTTGGATCTTTATCAAATTATCAAGGTTTCATAACCATTTACCTAACACTTGGGTGTGTTGGTAAAGTACCTACGTCCTAACCCTTTACAGGATTCATGGGTGACTACACCATGTTCGAAGTTTTGTGACCATCTTTCTAGCTTGCACAGCTCATTGCACATTGAAAATTTAAGTTTCAATTCATGTGAGCACTCGCCATACGAAAGCACTAGGTATTCTTAGAGCGCACCTTAAAAGTGAGATATTACTTAAAGAGTGAGATATACCAGAATATGTTCATTGTACAAGTGATTAAAACCAAACAAAATTGCTAAATGTTTACAGAATGTTTGGTGGCCAGGTAGCTCAGTCAGTCGGATTTAGCAATCGAGAAGTTGCTGTTCCTGCTCATTCTAATTTTGTGCTAACGTGCGTGTTATTTGGCTCCAAAATGTATCGCATTATCTAATTAATGTGTGATCAGGCAGAAAATTAAATTTTGGAGATGAATTTCCCGCAGTTTACGGGGGAAAGTAAATATTTCACACTCTGATACTACGAAATCAGTAGATATCGACGTATTTTAGTACCCAGGTACCAACTGATTTTTTCAAATTCCAGCTGATGACCACGTATTTTAGTACCCAGGTACTAAACGACATTCGAGGGAAAAATAGACCCACCCACCGGCCCTGTGTCTGCAACTTAGTACCCGAATCTCCCCCGCTCGTGTAAAGTGTGTCACTATTTGTCTACATACTTACATACAATAACGTATAACAGCATTGCATTCATGTGTTGGAACTACGAGTGTCCTGCTATCGATCAAATGCGGTAACAAGTTTGGTCGCATGACTTGCGCCCTGCAAATCTTACGTGAATAGTGCGCAGTCACGGGTTTCGTGGGGGCCACAATTCAAATTTTCGATAGGCGAGTAATTTTGAGTAAATTTTGCAAATTTTGTGGAATTTCTCTTATTCATGTTGATGATTTTTGAGTAAATTTTTGATTTTCGACACAAATTACTCATATTCATTATGATGATTTTTGAGTCCCCCTTTAAAATGCCTTGATTACTCATATTCAAAATTATTCAAAATTACTCATGTCACCCCCCCCTTGAAGTTACTGTTATGCTTCAGTACCGTTCAGTATCTTGTCTCCAGACCGGCTCAGTACACGATCAATATCCGCGCCAAGTAGATTGTGTAGAGAGTATAGAGATAGTAATGCTGATAATGTAATATCTTAATATGTATGTATGATATGGTGTAATCGTGTAATCAATATCTAAATGAACTGGCTAGATATAGTTCTAGATATAGTTCTATAATTAGTTGTGACTTCAATTTTGAGAAACAATCGTATACCACATCGAAATGCTTTGAAATACCTAAATTTACATCCCAACAAAGCTACATATATTGCAGTTTTTGCTGCACTTACTCACAAATGAGTAAGTGATATTCACCATGACCTTGGGACACCACCCTTTTTCCAAGAATTCCCTGTGAGTAACTGCAATGTGAGTAACTGCATTCGTGAATTTTGGAGCACGACCACCACGTGAGTAAGTGGGCATAAGGTCTGTGCACTTACTCACTGATATCCCCCGATGGAACTGTAATAGTGTCCTGTCGCAACAACAATTTCTAAATTTCTGTTTTGTGCTTTAGTATCTGGCATGTTACTTTAAACCGAAAAATCATGAAAGGTTCATTTTCTAAATTTCTATTCTATATTATGATCAATTATCACATATCCAGTGTAATACTGTAATAGAAGTTCAATAGAAGTACTAGATTAGTTTCGGAATGTTCACAATCAAAAAATGGGGGTCTGGGGCGCCCCAGAAGCCAGACGTATCATGTTAAAAAGAATTTCAGTTGCAATAGGATTTTGTACACAAATTTCAAAAATCCTAGGCTAGAAGTTTCTTAATTTCTTAATTGTAAATCAGTGAAGTTTCTTAATTTTTCCGAAATTCTAGGCTAAGTTTCTTAAATTTTCGGAAATCCTAGGCTAAGTTTCTTATAGACAGTTTCTTATAAAAAAATGAGTGTAGTTAACTATGCACTCACATAGGTAGAAACTAGTAACTAGATCAGTTGACAGACATTTTCCTCGAATGTTTGCCAGAAAATCCCAGAAATTCTACTCGTATTCTACTCGCGGATATTCTAATACGGGTATAACACTATCAAAGTATCAACTTACCAATTCCAAACTCGATAATAAGAAGTGATGACGTCATGTTTAAAGCTTGTGCGTGTTCTTAGGACTGAATTACTGCGGTAAACGAAATAGAATTAGCTGATACCGTGTAATAAGATTCAGGGAAACTTGGATTGATCATATTGCAGTACTTTCATGGTATGTAGATAACACGTAATACGAGCAGCAAACACATGTCATTACCTTCCACACTCACTTAATTTCTTGCAGCTGTGAGCTGAGTCTGTTTTGTCAATGAACAGAGATCTGAATTTATTGTCTTCTTTCCTCACTTTTGCTTCGTGTATAAGTTTATTGTCATTACACTACTTGTTACTTGAACCTTTTAACTGCATCTCTAATTTCCATATCAATTAAATAATAAATTCAGAAAGCCCTTTCAAAAACTGATTGCTAAACTTGTTACCAGGATGCAGTTTGTATTACGTCCAAAGTTAATCCATTATAAATCTGAGCAGTAGGAAGAAAATTTTAAGCCTGCGTTTTATGCTCATTCTGAGCTTTGTTCCGTTATGTTTGTTCTGAAGCTTTTTTAGTTTTGAATTACTAGTTTATGTTACTAGTTTAGGGTAGTTTAGCCGATGTCAAGGCACCGAGACTTAACTTTCACGACTTAATTCCACAAGTAAAATTTTACTGTTTAATGTTTACTTTAGCTCTTCGACAGTACTTAGTACAAAGGTTAAGCAATGAGGGAATTGTTGGTTTCAATTTATTTTGAGTAGTCTAATTTTGAGAAATTAGGGTTGATTAAATTATAAGCGATCAGATCTCATCTTGAAAAATCCACAATTTGTAGAGACTGTGTTTGATAAAAGTTTCAAGAAATACCTCCACAATGGTATCATTTAACGGATATACAATCAATTTATTCCTTTACAACTAACAAGTGATTTGAATCCGAAGGCTAATATCGAATTTAGACTAATCGCCATTCCTTTCTTGATCCCGCCCCAATCTCCAGTACAAGTAGTTAGGTTCTATATAGAGTGCGTATAAACCCGTCGTGCGAAGGTTTACATCTAGAAACGTAACTAAAGTATAATCGTGCCGGGGACTCTGTTTGTATCTCTCGTATATCCATCTCCCGTAGTAATAATCGTACTCCAACCCACGCTCTGTCCCAGGTACCAGGATGACCTCCATCCTCCCCCCAGAGGACGGGCCTGTCAAGCAGTATCTCTGTGAGAGGCTGTCTCTCTCCTCTCCTGACCAAGTAGAGAGGACCCAATGCTCCGGAATAGGGCTCCAGAGCGCCCAAAGCTCCTATCTGGTTACCACCGACGATGGAAGGAAGCTGGGGATATTTGTTAAAACCGTGGACAAAGAATCTAATGAATTTTCCAAGATTCTGGAGAAGGAAATTGTGATGTACGAGACGATCATCCCGGAAGTTACTAAGTTTGTGGGGAGGAACGACAAGGATTTGGCGGATCAGTTTGGATCGTGTTTCGTGAAATACTACGGGAATAGCAAGGATATATCGGAGAACTCGTGGTCGCTGTTTCTGGAAGATTTGACCCAAGAGGGAAACATTTTGGTACGAGATGGATCTCACCAGTCCTTCTCAAAGCCTGACCCTGACGCAGCTATACAGTATCAGAAAGCAGTGTTGAGAAAGTTGGGCATGATCCACGGTGCGATGTTCGCGTGGCAAGTCCGGTGCAACCCAGGCGCCTCCCCGGAGGACATGAAGAGGAAGTACCCTGCTCTGGCTAACTATCCTGTGATAATGAACTCTAAGGACTTTGGAGGCATAGTGGGCAGCGCTCCACCGGACAAAGCCACGGGCATTATGCTCCAGATCACGACATCCATCACCTTCAAGAACCTGACTGCTCACATTGGCGATGTGGTGCCAGACACCAAGGCGCAGGAAGCCATCCTAGCCACGATGGGCAAGTTGGTATCGTTAGCCAAGGACTTCCCGTATATTCTGGCAGCGGTCAGGGACCAGGAAAGCGAGTTTACTTGCCCTATCCTAGGAGATGTGAACGGCAACAACATCGCTTTTCGTACCAAAGATCTTGAAAATCTAATTTTCTATGACTTCGGATTAGCTGGATTCGGATCACCGTTAATGGACGTTCAATGGTTTTCCGGGGAAGCCCTCCAAATCAATTCAAATGATGACTTGATGAAACAACTTCTCGACGAATATACTTCCAAATTTTCAAATGTTTCAGAAAAGTTAGGTGTAAAAATAGAACGCGCTTCGTTGATAAAAGAATATTACGCTACTAAAATCGGGCAGAACATGCTTTCATTTATAATTGCAGCATTTGCGTTATTCTACAAGTTGAAAACGATCAAGCTCCCGCCAGCGGTAGTAGGAGAGTTGGTCGGCAAAATGATGAAATATGACGCAAAGGACTAATCAGAATGAAATCAGGACTGAAATGGGAAAACACCTTAGCAAAGAAGAAATAACCGGATTGGTCATGTTCCAAGTTAAAGCATTGAAGAATATTGAAGATTATATAGGTGATATGGAAAGATTGGTACCTGATAATTATTGAAGGTGATATGGAAAGATTGCTACCTGATAAATACTGAAGGACAGGAGATTATCATAGTTAATTTCGTAACAACCATATTTTCATGTTTTATAATCACTATTCAGTTTGCTTAGCTAAAGTGATAAATCTGCTATGAAGTTATTATATATGAAATTTTTATAAGGGGACCAATCAGATCTAAGTTTTGAAATTTGTGGATTATATTTCAGGTTAAATTCAGCACGATTATTAATTACTTTTAACAACATTTTTATTTTTAGCCAAATTTATTGTTGAACATTTCTCCCAAAAAGTGTTATGATAATTATATTAAAATGAATGTAAGTTTCTTGTACAAGATTCTAGTAAGCGTAGTAATTGCAAGAAACTGATGATTGGTGAATACCGTGGAAATAAGAGTTCAAAAATTATTAAGAATGAAACTTTATAACAATTTTGACAATATCCACCCATAAATCGTTGTTTTCTTTTTTAACAATCTAATAATTTCTTGTACAGTGACAGGATGTCGTCGAGTTCAACTCCCCCAGAAGACGAGCTCATCATCAAGCAGTATCTATGTGATAAGTTCTCCCTTTCCTCCCCCGATCAAATTGAGAGGAAGCAGTGTACGGGAACCGGATATCAGAGTATACAGGGGTCGTATATTGCCACCACCGATAATGGAGACAAAATGGGAGTTTTTGTGAAAACTGTGGATAAAACATCCAACGACCTAGCTAAAGTCCTGGACAAGGAAATATTGATGTATGAAACGATCATCCCTGAGGCTATCAAGTTTGTTGAAAGTATCGACAAGGATTTGGCTTCTGAGTTAGGATCGTGTTTTGTGAAATACCACGGGAATAGCAGGGACAGACCATCCTATTCTTGGAAACAAGAATCAATATTCCTAGAAGATCTGAACCAAAGAGGAAATTTACGCATGAGGGACGATTCAAAAGGTGCACCTGATCTAACTGAGTGGACAGAAAATATCCCGGTAATAATGAGAAAGCTGGGACTAATCCACGCGTCATTTTACGCCTGGCAGCAACATCTCGGCATCTCCGCCACAGAAATGAAGGAAAGATACCCTGCCCTGAAGAACTACCCAATGCTCCTGAACACAGCTGAGTTCGGTGATATTGTCCCTGGTGTTCCCCCAGAGAAAGCCACGGATGCTTTCATGCATTGCACGATTTCCGTTACAGCTAAGTTCCTAAAAGCCCACATCGGTGATTTCATACCTGATGAAGCCTCGAAAGGCTTGATTATTTCAGTGATGGATCGATTGACAGCCCTGTCTGAGCACTGTCCTGCCCTTGTCGTGAAGGTCAGGAATCAAGAGAGTAAGTTCGCATGTCCAATCCTTGGTGACCTAAACCCCAATAATATCGCATTCTCAACCGGGGGAAAGGACGAAGTGGTCTTGTACGACTTCGGCTTGGCTGGGATTTCATCATTTTTCATGGATCTCCAGTGGTTTCTGGCTTTTTCGGCAGTCATTGGTATCCGAGGAAAGCTGGCAGAGGACACAGTCAACCTGTACATCAAGAGCTTCATGGAAGTATCAGAGAAACTTGGAAACGAGGTTCCGGAGGAATCCTTGAGAGAAGAATTCCAAGCCACGAAACTTTGTAATGGTGTCATGAATTTCCTGATGATGGCAGTGATTTTGTTCGTTCATTGCAAACGTTCCGGGGCATCTACAGAGGAAATGGTGCACTTAGTGAAGGCCATGAAGGAACTTGATGGGGACAGAGATCAGGCCGAAATAAGGGCGGAAGTGGCAAAGGTTAATAAAACAGAAGGTCCAGCCCGGCTTGTCATGATCCTGGTTGCTGTAGTTAAAGGTATGGCAAATCATATCGGTGATTTGGAAAAGCTTCTCCACAAAACTGTTTAAATGTTTAATCCACGCAATTTTCATGTTATTATTCATGAAATGTAACAAAACTTAACAAACCGTAAATATGCCTAGCCAATTTTATAATGCATGATAACACGTATATTGTATTGGGACTCAGAAAATAATTGCTAATTTTACATTTTTAATTGATTTTTATTCCTCAGATGTTTTTGGTTTATACTTTCCAGATTTTAAACTGTTTTTTATGCATTATGAACACTCCGTGTTATGGATAATAGTGGTAGATAATATTTTACTCTCATTCGATTGAATATTTTGATAATTCTATTATTTTCACAATAAAGCTGTACTTTCCCTGTATTCCCTGAAGGTGAATACCCCCTGATAATAACCCCCTAATAATAACCCCCTGTTTTACTACCTTGACTCCGGGGTCCTCTGTGTCTGTGTCAGATAGCCCATTACCCCTCCCCCAACAACACCCCCTAATAATACCCCCTAATAATAACCCTAATAATACCTCTTAGTTATAACCCCCTAATAATACCCCCTAATAATAACCCCTAATAATACCCCTAATAATACCCCCTAATAATACCTCTTAGTTATAACCCCCTAATAACACCCCTAATAATAATCCCTAATAATACCTCCTAGTTATAACCCCCTAATAATACCCCCTAATAATACCCCCTAATAATACCTCCTAGTTATAACCCCATAATAATACCTCCTGGTTATAACCCCCTAATAATACCCCCTGTTTCTACCTTGACTCCGGTGTCCTCTGTGTCTGTGTCGGGTAGCGTGCTAGGAGGGGACAGGACAGGTGTTTCCTCCCGTTCTGATAACGTCTCCAGGTCTAACTCCAAACCACTCCCGAACCCTGTATCCTGGATGGGGGCAGAACAATGCGTGATGAGTGGGCAGATTTGTCGTGTATTTCTTATCAAGGCTTATTGAATATTATGGTGAATGAATGTGAAAATGGGATGGCAAACCAAAACCGTATTTTCTAGCATACACTGCATTGCATTATGAATGACACTTCAATCAGCATGCTTATATGTCATTCCACCTGTACGCAATAATCTGTCAAGACAAGAATTAACGTATTAGCAACTCTTTTTTGCATTAATCTGTCAAGACAAGAATTAACGTATTAGCAACTCTTCTTTATTCACCTCGCTCTCGGCGCTGTCTCTGTTACACTTGAACTTCATCAGGTTTGTGGATATCTCAGCCTCGTTCAGTGTCGGTTCCTCCGGTTCCAAGAATTCCTACGGAGTTAATAGTTACTTTCATAACGTCATCATCATGACATCAAATTAAGTTCACAGCCATCAGAGGATGTAGCATTATATTGAATTTGCTCATTTTCAATTTCATCAGCTAAATATAATCTTTCAGACTATAGGAAGTCAGACGACGCAAATAATGATAATGTCTGAACTCAGGATTAAATTATTGAACTATGAATTACGTGAGAACTCTTGGTACATGCAATAAATAGTAAATACCCGCGATCTCACACCCACCTGTAAGTTATCGAGTAAGTTAGACAACTGCAGCGATATGGAGTCCTCTGTCATCTCGCCCCCAGTAGCCTCCCCCTCTGTCACTGCTGCCACTGACGGGGGCGGGTCAGTGCTGCTACTCGTCACGTCACTCGTTACGTCACTCTCGCTCCTGCTACTGCTCCCTCCCACTCCGTTAACAAAGCGCTCAGAAAGCGAGGATGTTATGCTGCGTACTTCGTAGGACAGCATGCTGCCCAGGGACTCGCACCGGTTTAGGTAGGGGCGGTTGGTGCGGCCCGTCTGCATCACCGTGTCTCTGACACTGTGGATTAAATGTTATTAAGTGGATTCCAATTCTTGTTGCTTTGTAAATGGTACAAAGTGCCATGCATAATATTCGTGAATAAAACTGAAAATCTTCCAAAATTCGAATCAGTACTTGACTATCTGAGAGATGATTGGTACCTGTATATGATGTTCTCGAGAGCTCTGCTCGCATGGATGGGTATGCTGCTGTCGAATGCCATGAATTCCATGTACGAAGAAGCTCCTTGGTAGAGGTCTGAAGAATCAAGTGTTAGGCAAATTCGGACGGTCACATAGTTTGTAGCACTTTTGCGTGGGGCGCATGCATGGTATTGTTCTACGTTCGCGCAAAATACCAATTAACGCGCCGCGCACATGCTTCAATCAATTCGAGCGTGGGAAAAACAAACCGATGCACACCCAAAATGAATTTCATCGCATGGAGAAAGCTTTTTGACACCCACCTTTTGTGACGGGGGCATCGCTGATAATATGATGGAAGACACTGAAGAGTGTTTCGTGGAGTTGGCGCCTGGCTGTCTGGGGTTCCTCCACACGACAACATTGCTCCTGAATGTCGTACACCAGACAACTCACCATCGTCAGATCGTCACAGTTAAGCCCCTGGGAAGGGTAGGAGATAAACCCTTAAACCCTGGAAATGGAAGATATAGTTCAGCCCCTGAGAAGGGAAGATATAAACCATTAAACCCTGGGGTGGGTTGGAGAGGGGAAGAGATACAAAACCAGTTAAAGAGCCATACTTCTGGTAAATTGCAGATCCACAAATTTACAACATTATGATGGAAAATTTTTGATGATAGTGAGTATAATAAAATTTTGTTAAAATGAGCATGAATGAAGTCAGATAGGGATATTTAACAAAACATGACAAGAATTATCATGAATTGAAGCAAGTTTTCCAATCACACCAACCTGTAGAGCCTGTTTGAGGTAGGATATCTTCTGAGCCCCAAGCGAGGAGAAGCTATGCACGAGGAAGGCTCGTAAGACCTGTTCCTGGTTTACGGGGGCTGCGAGTTGTATCTGCTCGTGGAACTGACACGAGTTATCCACCGAGGTGTCCTGTAAGACGAGGGGGGATTAGCGAGGTGTTCTGTAAGACGAGGGGGGTTAGATAGGTCCAGAAGCTGGGGAAGAGAGGAGATTATGGATAAAACGAGGGAAAGTTAGCGAGGGTAAGTCACTGAGGTGTCCTGCGGGATAGAACGAGGGGGTAAAACGGGTGGAATTAGCGATGGTCAGAAACCCGGGAATCTCCATGAACTCATGAAGGGTTTTTATAGGATTAGTGAAATGGGTGTAGACCATAGGCACATACATTTTCGTGTATTTCTCACAACTGCAAATCCCTAAGAAATATGACAGCACACTTACCAAGGTGTAGAAGATGTGTTCGTTTCTCTTTAGCGCCACGTGGTTAGTCTGAAGAAGGTGCTCCCTAAAGGCACAACCAGGTACACGCAGCTCAGTGTACAGCAGGTCGAGGAGGTGGTGAGATATGTGGCTGTGAGGCGTCGGCCACAGCAATAATCCTAGGGAATGCGTCAAAACTCAGAAATAGGGGTGTTTAAGGTGGAGGACACATTGGTGAGTAAAGATTAGGCCATAAGAATAGTTATTTTTGTGTTGAGAAGTTAACGAGGATTACAAAACGATTACTTTAAACGCCACAGTAATCAGTATCTGTGTTTAATCTGAAGTGAGCCATCATATTATGATCTGTTCAACATAACCCACCTAACACGGTGTTATAAGCTGTTGAGAGCAGTGATTCGGGGACATGAGGCACTAGAGCCAATGTGTCAATGAAAATACCAAGGAGAGATGCCACCACTGCAGGTTCATCGATCTGAAAACAATCAAAATTGAGAGAATTAGAAATTACACCATTGCAATCAGCCCGCAAGAAATTCGCCAAATTGAGAAGACTTGGTCTGGATAGATTTTCAAATTCCTCTTACATTGAGAAGAGAGCAAATTCTCGAAATTATCTCCATGGGCAGCATTGTAGTGGACAAAGCATCCCTGTTTACTAAGTTACTAACCCTTGCTAGTTGCTGTACGATGAATATAAGCACCGTTATCCCATCCTCGTGACAGGTTGCGATCCGGTGACACAGGTAGGGGTAGTGGAGTGATTCACACGCTGGAGGGGGAAGACTTAGTTTATCTGGGAGATAGGGGTTAGAGAGACAAGTTGCTATCCGGTGACACAGGTACGGAAAGTGGAGTGATTCACACGCTGGAGGGGAGAAAGGGGTTAGATAATGGGGGAAGTGGGATAGGGGTTAAGGAGATAGGGGTTAGAGAGACAGGTTGCGATCCGGTGACAGAGGTACGGATAGTGGAGTGATTCACACGCTGGAGGGGGAGAATTAGTTTATCTGGGAGATAGGGGTTAGAGAGACAAGTTGCTATCCGGTGACACAGGTACGGATAGTGGAGTGATTCACACGCTGGAGGGGAGAAAGGGGTTAGATAATGGGGGAAGTGGGATAGGGGTTAAGGAGATAGGGGTTAGAGAGACAGGTTGCGATCCGGTGACAGAGGTACGGATAGTGGAGTGATTCACACGCTGGAGGGGGAGAATTAGTTTATCTGGGAGAAAGGGGTTAGAGAGACAAGTTGCTATCCGGTGACACAGGTAGGGGTAGTGGAGTGATTCGCACGCTGGAAAAGGGGAGATCATAGGTTAGATGATGGGGGAAGGGGGTTAGGGGTAAGGGAGATGGGGGTTAAAGAAAGAGGTAAGTGCAAGGGAAGGAATAGGGAGGGAGCTGGGGGAAGAAATTAAAGCAGATGGGGGTAAGAGAATGCATGGTGGGTAGTTGAGTGACTCTCACAGTCTCACACTGTATGGGAGGGAAAAGGGTAACTAAGATACAGAGAAAGGGGAGGGGAAATAAAGAGCAACTCCATGAAGTGGAACACGCAATGAATAACAGTGTTTTGGTTTACTGTGCTTTTTATTATGAGCAGTGATTTACTCTTCCGGCACAATTGTGCTGGGAGAGTAAACCTTGATTCCTACAACAGCTAATGATTTGAAGCATGATCATTGATCAATGATCATTGACTTTCCATACCGTCCAGCAGGTTTTTATTCGGGAATGATGTCGTATCAGACATTATTTTTCAGTGGAACAGATGCAAGGTTTCTTTTAAATTGTCAGTACTTGAATGGAATTGAAAAAAGTGTTAAAAGTAAGCCTGCAAGTGAAAAAAGTGACTTTTATATGGCATCAATGATTGATAACCTTGCATATATTGTTTTCAAATCGATTGGGAATCCTCACATCCAGTAACTGCCACCGTGAAGAAGTGTTGAAGTGACTGAATGGCAGCTGGCATTTAGCAGCCTTTTAGAAGCCATCAGTTCCGCCTTTACTTCTGACAACTGCCACATCGCAGGTTTAATATATTTGAGTGCTGTGTGGAGGCCATTTGGCGCCATATGGGCACAATTCAGAGAGGTTATGAAGACAACCTGTCACCTGCATTCTGTTCCTTAGAACTTGGCAATATATGTCTCATATCATGAATCATGATATCGACATCGCATAGTAATGTCATATTAAACTTGTATATAAGTATTCCAGTATTTCAGTAATTCGACATTTCAAATGTGCAATAATTCTATTGTACACGAACAGCACAACCCATTTCTCAAGTCTCAATATTGCTTTTATAAAACGTCTTCTCATTATCTAGAAAAGTCTCTCCTCATGGGAAATTACTTCAACACATCTCAAGGCACTTGAGTATAATCAGACATACTGCAGAGAGCAAATTATAATGTCCTATTACCCCATTATTATCTATATGAAGATTGCATTCATAATTATACCTAGGCAAGAGGTATCAAAATAATTCTAACTGGAACCTTATTCAAATTATCAATGCAGGATGAGAGTTCAATCTTTATTGATAATTCATGTCATGTTCTCAGCTGAATTGTTTATCATACCAACAAAATGCACTTAGGGAAAGTTAGAAAAATCAGTAAAAACTAGCACTAGCTCTAGGTAAAGTAACCCGACTTTAAACAGTCCTGCCACATGCTATGTCTATGCAGTGTTGCAGTGTTGTAGTGTTACGTGTGCTGGGAAGAAGTCACCAGTCACCAGTTTTACCATGCTTCCTCTGTTGTGACACACATATCAGCTGCTTTTTACCAAGCTTCCTATGGTGCTGAACAGTTACAGTACCCACTGGTGGTGATTCCAGAAGACTTGCAAACAAGTAGAGAAGTCACAAAGGTCCCTGGCTAGAGCTTCAGAAATATCAGCACAAACGTGTGTAACAGCAGCTATTTGATAGAAATAGCTACCCACAGATTGCGTCATATTACAATGACGTAATTCCTCAAATTCTTAAATGGGAATTTTTCCGAAAAATCCCCAAATTACAACTTCCAAATAATGACTTGGTGAACTGACTTCAGCACTTCTGTACTGTAGTTTGTAGATTAAAATAAATACACCTCCTAAGGTATTTGATTCGTTCAATACCGGCCTAAGTTTTATAATAACCCCTAGTATTTGATTACTATTACACCTGCCTTCCTCAGAAGCACTCTTCTTGATAACGCAGGATGAACGGCTCAGGAAGTGCGACATACGAGCGAGGATTCCAGCAGCCGAGGCGAGCGTTGATGACGTATCAAAACATATAGTACCTGCACGCCTTGGGGAGGGGGTTCAGCGAGACTGGATTAGGCGCGTCGTTATTTAGAGGACTGAAGTTGAACGAGAGGAACCTAATTAAAGCCTTTTTGAATATTCGAGCGTTAAGATAACGAATAATATTTTTTTCAGTAAGCTGAACTTTTAACTTTCTTCGTGAAGTAATTCAAGTACTTTGGTCTTTGAAATTCCAACGTTTTTCCATGGAACATTGTTTCAAATATATTTTGTCAAATTGAGTAATACCACTTATATTTGATTAATGATTATATTCGATTTTACATTCGTTCACTACTGAATTGAATTCAAAGTTCTGCTTGAAATTACCACAAATTGAATTACATCAATCTAACATAATTTCATGTGCCTAATAAGTTGAACAACCGATTTCTTTCACAGTATGATAACTGAACTCTGGTCCTAACCGACTTATACCACTTTACATCAGGTCACATACGAAATAGAAATCAAGAATATTCCTGACAGAATCTAATCTGTCTGCCGTCTGGGCAAACCAATGATCTTTGTTCTAGATGACTTTATCAACAATCTTATTGTACTGAATACTAACACTCTATTCCCATTCAGGAAATCGTCTTCGTCAGTCACCAAGAGTGCGGCTAAGGCCCCTTGTTTATTTGATAAAACTTATCACATTTCAGCCCCACTGTGAATTCTGTATAACATCGGCATATAATACCAAAGCAAGGCGTAATCCTGTAATGCATACCAATAATACCAGCTGGTAATCCGTTCTTCTGATTGGTCCACAACGTACAACTCATTTAATCCCATCCACTAAAAGTTAAAACGCAGCATGCGAAGGATCGCAAAATACATTATTCCTCACTTCATCTTGTCTGGTGGGTTCGTATAATGGCCTTCTTGAATTACGCCATCACTACTGAACCACGCAAACAAACACTCACCGTTACAATGTTACATGGCAAGGACAGCAGATCAGGGCCCACGTAACATCCCCTATCCCCACGTACAGAATTCTGAGAGCCTACAGAGAGCTCTGTAATACTTTGGGGTGTTTTGAAACGTAATTTCTGTCGGGAGAACTTACGTCCGTGACGTAGACTAAGATGAAATCGCCGCGTGACAAAATGATATTTCTATAAAAGTATAAAGCTTATTACTTTATACGCTTGCTTGCAAAGAATATAGGAGATTCTTATATTAACGGAGCTTGGCTGTAAAACGGTTCTTCTTTCTGATTGATAAATATCCATTCTAAATCGTCTTGCTTCTTGCGTCCCTAAGATTCAACAATTTCTGCTTTCTTTCTACTTTGCAACCGGTTGCCCAACTTCATATATGTGTTTCGACTGAATTTTTGCTTTGAAGTTTGAATTACTTTTTACTCTGAAGGTTCATTTACCTCTAAGAAGACGTTCATTGCTCATATTCGATTAGTTTTTGTGGAAAAAGTTTTAATTTATATTCCGAAACAGAATCTTGCTCGTCAGATCTTGCTCTTCAGATTTTATTTTCCATCTAACAGTTACCAAAGATAAATCTAGATCATGTCATTAATTGATAGGAATTACTACACAAATTTCAAAATTCTGGACTACTAGACTAGAAGTCTCTGTAATATAAAGTAAATAAAGTGTATGGGATTCGTGTCGGCGTGTGTATGGGACTCTATGTCGGTTTAGGGAGCAAGTTAAACGTCCAATGATACGATAAAGTTTAAAATCAGGAGCTTTCGAAAATCATGTGATTATCGTCGTCAGCTGTGTCGGCATCAAAGATTAGAATCGGAAATCCATGTGTATGGGCACTGTGTTGATGTGTGTGTGGGATTTGTATCGGAATGCACGTGCAAATTGGCAAAAGTAGTTCTGTTGCTATAGTAACGTGTGAAGTGTGTGAATTTCATTTTCTGCGTTGTTTACTCTGTTACGCTACTCACCTGAGCCTGTACCTTTGGTTCTGATTCGAATTTTTCGATGCAGTAGGTAAAAAGGTTTTTCATAAATTTGAATTGCAATTATTGGAATTTGCGAACGAGGTGCTGCGAAGCAGTGCCCAATGAGCTGCGTATTAGCAGACCCAACGGCCAAAGGGCCTGCTAGTTTCTTAAAAGAAACTGAGTGTATATAAGGCCATAATATAATCATGATATATATTAATATTATGATATATACTATATCATAATTCATTTATAAGGCCATAATATAATCACGGCCTTCTTAAATTACAACCACTCACCGTTACATGGACATGGCAAGGACAGCAGATCAGGGCCACTTACTCACTTGATATTCCCACATACAGAATTCTGAGAGCTTAGGTACACAGAGCTCTGCAATACTTTGACGTGTTTTTTGTTGGGAGAACTTTCGTAGGTGACGTAGACTAAGATGAAATCGCCGCGTGATGAAATAGCTTATAAGATTGCTTGCGAAGGATATAAGATGGAGTAATAGAGTATTTCAACCAAGCATGATTTAAAAACGGTGTTTCTTTCTGGTTGATAAATTCCATTTTCGCTCCTTGCATCCATAACAATTTCTAACAATTTCTGCTTTTCTTCTACTTTGTAAACGATTGCTCATCTTCATATACGTGTTTCGACTAAATTTTTGCTTTGATGTTTTAATTACTTCTAAGAAGACGTTCTTGCTCATGTTTCAATACGTTTTTGTGAACAGTTTCTTTTTTTTCAAAACACAATATTCCTTGTCCTTCTTTTACATATTTGTGACAAATTTTAATTACCAGAGATAAATCTAGATCATGTCATCTGAAAGCGTGGATCAAAACACAGAGGAAAACTCCGAAACCACACCCTTATTAAACTCGTCGACAAGCAGAAGAAGGAAAACTGGGCTAGCCTCGGTGGATTTCTGCCAACTTCGCCTCACCACACGAGACAAGCTGCTGCTAACTGTTGTTATGTGCACAACGTTTGGGGATGCAGTGGAGGTTTACTTGCCAGGTACATAAAGAGAGGGAATAGGGATACTCTCCATCCACCAGTCAACGGGAAGAATGTAGTTATGCTTGCTGCTGATTGGTCCAGATTGGTCTAAACATGATCTGCTTGCTGCACCGTGGATAAGCTGTTCTAAAAGCATTAGAGGATCCAATTTCTGTCACCTTTTTCCAGATGAAAATTTCACTTACAGTTTTCACATATTTTGTCAAAGAAAACCCAATATCCGATATTGATATATCAAGTCATCTGCTAGCGATTTATTGGAGCTATCAGCAGGCCAGCGCAGTCAATTGTATGTCCTTATCTGAATCAGAAGATGAATAAGAATTATTTACTGTGAATACTGACATCATGTAAACTCTTCCATGACTCTTCCAGGCATTTATACACAGAACGTGTCTGACGAATTGGGGATAACTGCCAACCAGGAGGCGTTCCTAGCCATAAGCTTGTCAGTTGGAATGTTCCTGGCCCTCTTCATAGTCCCTGTTCTAAATAGGTCAGTCGTTTACAATTGCTTTCTCAATTATTTCTTATTCAATTTGACTGAACTGAGTCAATTTTGAAATTGTTAATTGACAGTTGTACAATATGCTTTATGCAAGCCTGCAAAAATTGTTTCTTCGTGCAATAGAACACAAGTGGTAAAGATAATAGAATCGGGACTCGAAGTTTCAAACTTTCCCTCTTGGAAAACAACAATTCTTATACATCTCAGATTCAACAGAAGACGCATGATTCTGTGTTCGCTCTACACAACTATCCTCGGTACTTCGCTCACCACGCTCGTTCCTAACTACCCTACCCTGCTTTCTACTCGCTTCCTACGTGGAGCTTGTGTCGGACTCAACTTCTCTTTCATCAGGTTATTATAGTCAAACGATCAGAGCTTCACTGTCGCCATTCTTATTTGAATGTAGGAATTTTAAATGTACGAGGTCGGCAATAATTTAATGTACGTGTTCGGCGATTGAAAAATTTAATTTTACCAAAAGTAATGTAATATAAATCTAAACCTACGTATTAAATGGTTATTTCTGGTAAGGGGTGACTGGTGACCAACACAATTCCTATGATAATCCAACACATTCCTGTTGATTCCTGATATTTCATTCCCAACTCCTCCCAGTGTCTACTTCGCCACGGAAGCTTCTGGATACGATGTCTACAACGCTGTCAGCTTCATTAGCGTCCTGGTATTCGCTATCGGGGCGGGCTGGTCGGCGATACTGGGGTACATCATGCTGGGATACCTGGGATGGAGAGCACTGATGGCATCAGCTTCAGTTCCTGTGTTCATTCCTCCCATTATCATACTACACTTCTTCCTTCCAGACCAAGTATCAGGGAGAGAAGAGGAGAATAGTAGTGAAGAGGGGAGTAGTAGTAGTAGTAGTAGTAGTGCAGAAGTAGAAAAGGGACAAAAGGGTGAAAGGAGAAGAAATAACGAATTTGAAGAGTAGATTACTAAAAGGATGTATCGCTAACTTCATCAACCTTCTGCAAGGCTGGGGTAGCATCATCCTAGCTCCTGCTCTAATCCGGTACAGCAACAAGGTACACCACAAGACGGATACAAGCGTACAAGGCTCCCAACTCCTGATCCTAGCTCTGATCTTTGGAGGGGTGAAGATGGTGGGAAGAGTAGGAGGGTATTTCCTCCTCAAGTACATTCCCTTCCGAGTACTTCACCCTGTAGTTTCAGTGATCATAGCAGCGTGTTATCTAGCTATTCTACTCAAGGAAGAGCTGCTTATAGTAACTGTTATCGGGGTGGGTATAGCTAACATGGCGTTCTGTGTCTCTCGGATTGAGCTAACGCTACTGGAATCGGACAAGTATTTCTTCGGACCGGAGAATCTGATGGTTTGTTCGACGGTTATGATAGCGAGTGGGTCGCTAGGGGCAGCGGTGGGTGCTGTGTTTGCTGCGTTCTTATCAACTCATTACGCAGTGGTTATAACCTTCGCCCTGAGCTGTTTGCAGGTTGTCGTGTTCTTGTGTATCACAGAGAGATGAGAGGAGTTCAGACTAATAAATTGTAGAATTCAGCGAAATTAAAGAAGACTGGGGATAGAAAACGGTAAGAAGAGACTGTTGGCTGTGTGCCAGGACTCATAACAATGTTAGATTACAACGAAATAGAGATGACCCTCAATTTAATTTTATGTTAATTTTATGTTCGGATATTTGTTTTTACAGCTTATCACTTATGGCCCAAAACTTCTTGAATTTTTGAATTATTTTCTGGGAAATTATTCAAAAACATTCAAGAAGTTTTTGGGAAGTTTCCTTGCTATGTTTATTTCAATGTCCGTGTCACCTGAAAACCCGGTGTCTGGCTTCCTGGAGAGTGGCTGCACAGCTGAAGTATATAGTATATAGCTGAAGTGTGTAGCTTCACACGGTTAAACTATGCGTGCTCACACATCAACACATGCTCCCAATGGAATCCTGCTCACAAACAAACTACTGAGTACAGTATAATATTTCCGCGTGGTCTTGCACTTAAACTTAGACAATACACCTTTTAAACTTCCGATATTATAGTGAAAGACCTTATTTTGTGGATGACGGATAATGTGCTCATGTTCCCAAAATGTGGAGGAAACTATAACAATTACGACAACAATACCAATACGTCATACGTGTTACTGCGTCGAATGCAATTTTTGCGAAATGAGGCAAAAATCTGAGAGTTTCGAGCCCCTAGATTAATCATCGAAAGAAATGATGGGAGGAATAAAGGGGGAATAAAAGGGAAATTTCACGGTTTTTTACCACCTACTTGGCATAGGTTCAAAATTAAACCTTCTCCACAACATTTTGCGAACATTTGATTATAATAAGATTGTGAATTTTGTAGATTACAATACGATAATTTCAGGAGCGCGAAGACAAACAAACCTGCGTTAGTGTTGATACTTGATGTTAAAAAGGGGGTGGGGTTAACATACCTGCGTTAGTGTTGATGTTGAAAGGGGGCGGGGTTAACATACCTGCATTATTGTTGATGTTGAAAGGGAGCGGGTTAACATACCTGCATTAGTGTTGATGTTGAAAGGGAGCGGGGTTAACATACCTGCGTTAGTGTTGATGTTGAAAGGGAGCGGGGTTTACATACCTGCGTTAGTGTTGATGTTGGAAGGGAGCGGGATTAACATACCTGCGTTAGTGTTGATGTTGAGAAGGGGCCGGGGTTAACATACCTGCGTTAGTGTTGATGTTGAAAGGGGGCGGGGGTTTGCCGACGTTCCCGAAGTTACTGTTCCTACAACACCATCCCACCAGGTTCCTCACGTCTAGGAACTTGTGTGTGTCTTTCAGTCCGTTAGGGGTGCTCAGGGCGCGCAATACATGGGAGAGAGGAGGATTAGGGAAAGGGTTTGTGGAGAGGGCAGGGAGAAATGCAAGAGAGGAATGGTTTGAGGAGGAATGCAAGCGAAAAGAAGGGTTTGAATTTTGAGCAGTCGGTTTGCAGAGGAATGAAAGATTTAGAGAGGAGGGCGAAACTGAAGGGATTATAGAAGTAAGAGGTAAACGTTGAGGAGGTCAGAGGGGGAGGGGGTTCAAGAAAAGGGACGTTATGATCAATAAAGAGATTTGATTTTCTCATCACAACATTCCTTTTGCTCGCTTATCTGCAATCCGCATCCTTACTGCAATTCAGGATTTCTGGTAGTTAATCAGAGAATTACTTCTACTATACAAGTGACCACATTTAGTCAAATTAGTCTCGCTCATCAATCCTCGCCTGAGTCTGCACCCATACAGACTTGAAGCAAGCTTCACAGTGTCCTAGATATAGAAAATATGCGATTCAACGTCTTCAATTGAACACTCTGAATCTTGAAAATGACGCCACACTGAACCACATTTAATTTGTACAAGATCTATACCACTACTTAATAAAAGTAAACCACCCTGAAACCGTATAATCGCGTATAATACGCGTATCAGAAGTTAGTCGGATCTTTGCAGGAAACTAATTATTGTCTTGAGTAATGTGATGATATGACGATTGTATGGTACCATAGAATGCTTTGATGCCGAGATTCAAATTTAGGTTGGTTGACATTGAAAATCCGATCAATAAATATCAATCTGAATCTTATTCACAGTAACAATGAAATAGGATAACCCTCAGAAGCTTGTATATACCTCAGCTCCTGAGGGTTGTCTTATTACAGTATTACATAACCATTGAACCATATAATGATGCATTTATACACAGAGTTTTCCCCAAGTCCAATTGTGTCAGAGTATTTTCTGAATTTTAATCAGTTTCTCGGGGGGGGGGGGGGTCCTCCTGTTAATAAAGTTACTAGTTAACTCATGAAATTTTGCAGGTCAGTACAGTTTGATCCAACTAAGAAAATGCTGCTTTCAGAATTTTGAATTTCGGCCATTTTCACGATTTACAGCCTCTTAAAAACCCCATTTCGGCCTAAAATGGACTTCTTTGTCTATAATTGTCCACAAGGACCAAAAATAAGGCTGAAAACTGCTTTTTTTTCCCATGTGACTGCCTTCCAGGGAGTGTACTAGAACCAAATAATGATGCATTTATACACAGAGTTTTCCCCAAGTCCAATTGTGTCAGAGTATTTTCTGAATTTTAATCAGTTTCTCGGGGGGGGGGGGGGTCCTCCTGTTAATAAAGTTACTAGTTAACTCATGAAATTTTGCAGGTCAGTACAGTTTGATCCAACTAAGAAAATGCTGCTTTCAGAATTTTGAATTTCGGCCATTTTCACGATTTACAGCCTCTTAAAAACCCCATTTTCGGCCTAAAATGGACTTCTTTGTCTATAATTGTCCACAAGGACCAAAAATAAGGCTGAAAACTGCTTTTTCCCATGTGACTGCCTTCCAGGGAGTGTACTAGAACCAAATAATGATGCATTTATACACAGAGTTTTCCCCAAGTCCAATTGTGTCAGAGTATTTTCTGAATCTTAATCAGTTTCTCGGGGGGGGGGGTCCTCCTGTTAATAAAGTTACTAGTTAACTCATGAAATTTTGCAGGTCAGTACAGTTTGATCCAACTAAGAAAATGCTGCTTTCAGAATTTTGAATTTCGGCCATTTTCACGATTTACAGCCTCTTAAAAACCCCATTTTCGGTCTAAGATGGACTTCTTTGTCTATAATTGTCCACAAGGACCAAAAATAAGGCTGAAAACTGCTTTTTCCCATGTGACTGCCTTCCAGGGAGTGTACTAGAACCAAATAATGATGCATTTATACACAGAGTTTTCCCCAAGTCCAATTGTGTCAGAGTATTTTCTGAATCTTAATCAGTTTCTCGGGGGGGGGGGTCCTCCTGTTAATAAAGTTACTAGTTAACTCATGAAATTTTGCAGGTCAGTACAGTTTGATCCAACTAAGAAAATGCTGCTTTCAGAATTTTGAATTTCGGCCATTTTCACGATTTACAGCCTCTTAAAAACCCCATTTTCGGTCTAAGATGGACTTCTTTGTCTATAATTGTCCACAAGGACCAAAAATAAGGCTATAAACTGCTTTTTCCCATGTGACTGCCTTCCAGGGAGTGTACTAGAACCAAATAATGATGCATTTATACACAGAGTTTTCCCCAAGTCCAATTGTGTCAGAGTATTTTCTGAATCTTAATCAGTTTCTCGGGGGGGGGTCCTCCTAGTAAAGTTACTAGTTAACTCATGAAATTTTGCAGGTCAGTACAGTTTGATCCAACTAAGAAAATGCTGCTTTCAGAATTTTGAATTTCGGCCATTTTCACGATTTACAGCCTCTTAAAAACCCCATTTTCGGTCTAAAATGGACTTCTTTGTCTATAATTGTATGCACTTCATTGCCCAGATTTTTTGACGGTTGCACGTTGTTCTCCAGGCAATTCTGGTCCAGAATCACCTTGGTACCACTTTTGTATCGCTAGACACATGTCTGTAGGGCCCACGCCCATGCCACGCCCTTAAGCGCATATGGGAAATTCATATCTCAGCTTCAGAAGGTCGTAGAGACTCCGTATTAGGCTCAAACGAAGCGCAATGACCACGTTTTATGCAATTTTAGTGCGAATAGGCCTAAAATGCCCAGGAAAAAAGTTATGGACCAAAACTGGTTTTTCAGTGTATCTAAGGAAGTTACATATGTTTATTTTGTATCTTGGTCTAGGAAGGTCCTAGAGACTTCGTTTTGGGCTCAAAAGAATCGCAATGACCATGTTTTTATGCAATTTTTGAGTGTGAATATGCGTCAAAATGCCCAGGAAAAAAGTTATGGACCAAAACCGGGTTTTTCAACTTGTATCGCAAGCAAATTACACATGTTTATATTCATATCTCAGCCTAAGAAGATCACAGAGATTCCATTTTGGGCTATAAAACGAAGCACACAATGGCCATGTTTATGTTTGACTTTCAATAAACATTAGGCCAAAATGAACTTAAAAATGTTATGAAGTTATGAGCCAAAACCGATATTTGGGCACCTGCAAGACACTGTAGAGGGCATTTTTGCATCTTGACCCAGGAAGGTCGTACTTAGAGACTTATAAGTCAGCTCAAAACCGCAATGGTCATGTTTATAGTTAATTTTATATTAGGGACTTGAAATAAAACTATAGCCCAAAGTGCACAAAACTAGGTCTTGGGACATAAGCAACTCATATGCATTGGCGTTTTTGCCCAAAAAGGTGTACTGTACTCTGCACAACCCATGTGTACAATTCTCTTTTGCTTGAAAATATATTCACTTTATGGAGACAATTGAATTCTATTATGTCTTGTATGAAAACCATATTTAGTCATAATTTCATGGTTGTGGGCAAGAAGAGGACGGTCAAAGGGTGAGGAGTCAAGGATGATCAGCCGAACAGGACATCCCCGACCAGCTTCTTTACACTTTCAGAAGGAGAGGTCTCCATGCTGCTTCTCCATGCAATTTATCAGAAGTCAAGCCAGATGATGTTGGTACCTTTTCTCTTGCCTGTGGTGTACTCAAGGGTAGTGAACCAGGCAGGAGAAGAGGGGTTGGTAGCGGTGTTGTAGCGGTGTTGTAGCGGTGGTAGCGGTGGTAGGGGTTAGAAGGTGTGGGTTGTGGGAGCAGGGCCTAAGGGAGGTGCTGCAACAGTGGAACAAGATGAGGAGGGGAAGGAGGAAGAAAGTGCGACATTTGACCCCCCGACATCCGACCCCCCGTAGTTACTAAAAATGTGATAGACAGGATTTGGATATGTAGTTGTGAGCAATTCCAGTCAGGAAGGTGTCAGCAGAAGGTCTGGAGTAGTTTCGGAGGAGGTTCTGAATCCTGTCGTTCCTCCTTCTCTCCAGGACAGATGACTTGAACACGTCTTCTCCGGTAACACGGAACACCTTGGCTCTGGAGAGGTTCTGCTGCGTCTGGAGTGTCTTGAGGAGGGTCCAGATGGAGGGGTGGTGGCAGGACAGCAGGGAGTTGAAGGAGTGGTGAAAGGACTCCAGGGCGTTGGTTGTGCGGGCAGATCCAGCCAAATGCTCTGTTCCGCATGTGGAGAGGGAAGATCGGGAGAAGTCGTCGTCCTCCAGCTGGAAGTCCGATCCAGGTCCTCTCGAAGTAGGCCAGAAGTGGGAGCTCATCTGCCAGGAAGGTGATGGAGAGGGACTCAAAGATAGCCACAACATTCGCAACAGGAACTGCTGGTACTCCCTCATCAGGCCATGCTCCTTTACCTGGACACCCAGCCGCTTGCACGAGTGGAAGAAACAACCTTCTGCTCCAATCCTAGGAAACACTTCCAGAACAGCTCAGTTGCTGGTGCGACACATGAACCCCGTTCCCAAGCACAGTTGCATGGGAGGTTACTGTGCCTATAGAGGGGATGTGATGTCGGGGGGTCAAATGTCGCACTTAGACACCTTGGTCAAGCCGCGGATCAGTGCGTTTGATCTATGTTTATTCATCGGGGGATGTAATATCGGGGGGTCAAATGTCGCCGCAATCGTCTAACTGCGACGTTTGACCCCCCCCCCCCCCGCTTTCCTCTATAGATTTACAGTACTGAAGTAGGGGGTGTAGTGTCGGGGGGTGTAGTGTCGGGGGATGTAGTGTCGGGGGATGTAATGTTGGGGGGTCAAGTGTCCCTTTACCAGGAGGAAAAGGGAGAAGTCTCCTAGTATGTTATCTGTCTGAAAGGACCCAGTGAGGTGCTGGAATGTTGTTTGTTGAGTATACATGTTGAAAATAGTGAACTTTGCTTCCAAGAACCATTTGACATGCTACTGTGTGGGACCAATGTTAGAGACGCAATACTGCAGTTTGGCGAGTCATACCAATTACCATTATCACTCCCCGAAGGTAGTGTGATGTTGTGTGGGACCAATACGATATAAGGGTGACAGGGGACAACACAATATGACCTGCTACTGTAATCACTGATAAGGCATGCTTGTATGTTCCAGCACCTCCCTCAGACGTAGACCCTGTTCCAAATCCTCCTTCCCATCCCCTCCAACTCCTTCTGCTGATCTATATGCTCTCCTATACTCCTGTAAAAAAGCTTTCCGGGGATGTTCTGCTTGGCTGACACTCCATGACCCCTCACCCTGTGGTCCCCTTCTTGCCCAAAGCCATGAATTTTTGTACTGTACTTACAATGTGCATTCATGACAAACATTTTGAGCAAAATTGCCAATTATATATGAGTTGCTTGTGGCCAAGAACCAAGTTTTTGGCTAACCTATAACTTGGGCATTTTACGCTCCATTTTTTATTTCAAGTTTAATATACTCTACTATAAAAGTATAAATATGTTACAGGGGTGTAGCCAGATTTCTAAAAAGGTGGCGCCGAGTTACCTTCAAAACCTGCATTGCGGTTCTTTCAAATAGCTGACTTATAAGTCTCTAAGTACGACCTTCCTGGGCAGAGATGCAGAAATGCCCTCCGGCCTCCACAGTGTCTTACAGTTGCCCAAAAATCGATTTTTGGCTCATAACCTTTTTCTGAGCATTTTAGGCCTTATCTTTGTTACCTAGTCGAATATGAACATAGCCATTGCAATTCTTTTGAGTCCAAAAATGAGTCTCTACGATCTTCCTTGGCAGATATATGAATATAAACAATAACCATGTGTAATTTGCTTGCGATACCAGTTGAAAAACTAGTTTTTGCTCCATTTTGACGCATATTCACACTCAAAATGGAATCTCTGTGATCTTCTTAGGCTGAGATATGAATATAAACATGTGTAATTTGCTTGCGATACGAGTTGAAAAACCAGGTTTTGGTCCATAACTTTTTCCCTGGGCATTTTGACGCATATTCACACTCAAAATTGCATAAAAACATGGTCATTGCGATTCTTTTGAGCCCAAAACGAAGTCTCTAGGACCTTCCTAGACCAAGATACAAAATAAACATCTGTAACTTCCTTGCGATACACTGAAAAACCAGTTTTACTCAAGGATCGACCGAGGCCTCGGCTCGGCCTCGGTTTTCACCGAGGATTGGGGTTTCACCGAGGACTCGGCCTCGGCCTCGGTCAGAATTGCCAATCCTCGGAATGCCTCGGCCTCGGTCATTTTAAATCCCAATTTTCCTCGGCCTCGGCCGAGTTTTAATGAATTTGCCGAGGATTTTACCGAGGATTTTAAAGGAAAATATCCATATTTGATAACAGGAAAAACCTGAATTTTATTTGAAAAAGGTCCAAAAATAACTAGTAGGATTAATTTGAAAGATCTTGAAACATTTGATGAACTGTGGCCATCATAGAAGTCAAAAAACTGACGTCCTTTTATTTGAAAAGTCTCGTCAAAAATAGGAAAAAATGGGTATGAAGAAATTTAGTCTATAATCTGATAATTGAATTTAGTCTTATCCAAACGTCTGGCTTAAAGGGGCTACCGGCCAATACCCATGCTTAAACAGTTATTCAGACTTTTAAAAACTGCCTTGATTTTAGTGCGGCCATATGCAAAAAAAAATGAAATCCTATTGGGAATTCAATTTCACTTACTTCGAACGTTTGTCTGCCGCCCCAGACCCCTCCCAAGCATTTTTAACATTATGTATAGTAGTTAGTAAGTTACTGCCGCAATTTTAATTCGGCAGGTATTGTAAAATATTGATAAAATCCTATTCAAGGAGCTTCAATTTAATTCACTAGAACTGCACGTCTTAAGTGATTTTTTTCGACCAGTCTCGTCGATAATAGGCAAGAATTGAAGTGAAATCCTACTAGGGCACCAATCTAATCTTATCCATAATCTAAACGTCTGGTTCTGGGGGCTGCCGCCTCCAGACCCCCGCCTAGCTCTGTACTTAAGTTGCTGCGGTGAATTTTCCTCGACCAGTCTCGTCGAAAATAGGCAAGACTTGAAGTGAAATCCTATTGAGGCACCAATCTAATCTGATCTAAACGTCTGGCTTCTGGGGGCTGCCGCCCCCAAATCCCTGCATAGCACCGTACTTTAGTTGCGCCGTGATTTTTCTCCGACCAGTCTCGTCAAAAATCGGCAAGAATTGAAGTGAAATCCTATTGAGGAACCAATTTGATCTAATCTAAACGTCTGGCAGCTGGCCTTTGGGGACTGCCGCCAACAGACCCCTGCCTAGCACTGCCGTAGGTTTTCCTCAACCAGTCTGTTTTAAACTTTACAAAACTACTTTAAACAAAAATTATACCGAAATTGAGACCTGAAGAGTGAAGATACGTCGTAGAACGACAAAATTTATTGTCATTAAAGAACCACATCGTTTCTGTTTGTACGTGTACCACTGAGTCAAAAAAGAATAAACAAAGTAATTATGGGACTCTTATTCAACGTCCCGATCCGTGAAATTGTCGAAAATAGGCAAGATTCGAAGTTAGATCCTATTGAAGCACCAATTTTTAATCTCATCCGAATGTCTGGCTTCTGGGGGCTGCCGCCCCCAGACCCCTGCATAGCACCGTACTTAAGTCGCTGCGGTGATTTTTCTCCGACCAGTCTCGTCGAAAATAGGCAAGAATTGAAGTGAAATCCTATTGAGGCAC
The DNA here is from genome assembly GCA_011033025.1 of Beroe forskalii. Taxonomy (NCBI): domain Eukaryota; kingdom Metazoa; phylum Ctenophora; class Nuda; order Beroida; family Beroidae; genus Beroe; species Beroe forskalii. The sequence goes on along the minus strand of WFMF01000052.1, from coordinate 290,286 downwards.
AAATTTAATCAAATCTAAACGTCTGGCATCTGGAGGCTGCCGCCCTCGACCTCTCCCTAGTCCCTAGCACTGTACTTAAGTTGCTGTCGTGAATTTATCTCGACCAGTCCCGTCGAAAATAGACGAGAATTGAAGTGAAATTCTATTGAGGAACAAATTAAATCAAATCTAAACGCCTGGCTTCTGGAGGCTGCTGCCCCCAGACCCCTGCCTAGCACTGTAAGGCCTGTGGTACTCACGTTGCTGCCATTATTTTGTCTTTGAAGAGTCTTGTAGAAAGTAGGCAAGAATTGATGTGAAATCATACTGAGGCACCAATTTAATCTAATCTAAACGTCTGGCTTGTGGGGGCTACCGCCCCCAGAACCTTGCTAAACATTGTCAAATAGGAAGCAACGTCAAACCTAAAGCACTGTTAGGCTACCGAAGTGAAAGAGGTCGAAATTGACAAATGCCCGCAAGACCAAATTTTAAAAGCCTTTGTCTTGTATTATAGGTATCTTTCTATGCAAAACAATACCTATTACCTACTATAAAGGGTCAGTGGTGTAGTGGTATCGATTTGAGCACAGGATCCAAAAATCCTGAGTTCGAATCCCGGTAAGCACGACTAAGCTAAGGGTGAGAGATTTGTCTCGAGCCTATGCAGCCCGACAGTTCACTCAGCCGAGTGTATAAGAAACTGTGCGGGAGGGTTAAATGAGGAGATGCCCATTGCAGCGAAGTCTCGGGCGAATAAATTATGGATTACACTTCCTTAACTGCACTGGCTTGATTACACTTGAATCCTTCGATTCCTGTCATTGGCCGTACGGCTATTGGAATAAAAGTAAAACCTTCAAAATTAAAAAATATTATACTATGCTATATTATGCTCGTTGAGGTCTCATACAGATCCCTTGCAGGGAAATGTGCTTTCATTTGTCCAGATAAGATGAATAATAAGTACAAATAATGCAGTTAAGATGTAGTATTACAATATCAATTAGTTTTTGATTTTTCCAACAAATCAGTGCTGTTGTGGTGATCCGTTCAAATTGTTGAAAATATCCACAGAAATCCTCGGGTACAGTTTGATCCAACTAAGAAAATGCTGCTTTCAGAATTTTTGAATTTCGATGCATTTATACACAGAGTTTTCCCCAAGTCCAATTGTGTCAGAGTATTTTCTGAATTTTAATCAGTTTCTCGGGGGGGGGGGGTCCTGTTAATAAAGTTACTAGTTAACTCATGAAATTTTGCAGGTCAGTACAGTTTGATCCAACTAAGAAAATGCTGCTTTCAGAATTTTGAATTTCGGCCATTTTCACGATTTACAGCCTCTTAAAAACCCCATTTTCGGCCTAAAATGGACTTCTTTGTCTATAATTGTCCACAAGGACCAAAAATAAGGCTGAAAACTGCTTTTTCCCATGTGACTGCCTTCCAGGGAGTGTACTAGAACCAAATTATGATGCATTCATACAGAGTTTTCCCCAAGTCCAATTGTGTCAGAGTATTTTCTGAATTTTAATCAGTTTCTCGGGGGGGGGGGTCCTCCTAGTAAAGTTACTAGTTAACTCATGAAATTTTGCAGGTCAGTACAGTTTGATCCAACTAAGAAAATGCTGCTTTCAGAATTTTGAATTTCGGCCATTTTCACGATTTACAGCCTCTTAAAACCCCATTTTCGGCCTAAAATGGACTTCTTTGTCTATAATTGTCCACAAGGACCAAAAATAAGGCTGAAAACTGCTTTTTCCATGTGACTGCCTTCCAGGGAGTGTACTAGAACCAAATAATGATGCATTTATACACAGAGTTTTCCCCAAGTCCAATTGTGTCAGAGTATTTTCTGAATTTTAATCAGTTTCTCGGGGGGGGGGTCCTCCTATTAATAAAGTTACTAGTTAACTCATGAAATTTTGCAGGTCAGTACAGTTTGATCCAACTAAGAAAATGCTGCTTTCAGAATTTTGAATTTCGGCCATTTTCACGATTTACAGCCTCTTAAAAACCCCATTTTCGGCCTAAAATGGACTTCTTTGTCTATAATTGTCCACAAGGACCAAAAATAAGGCTGAAAACTGCTTTTTCCCATGTGACTGCCTTCCAGGGAGTGTACTAGAACCAAATAATGATGCATTTATACACAGAGTTTTCCCCAAGTCCAATTGTGTCAGAGTATTTTCTGAATTTTAATCAGTTTCTCGGGGGGGGGGTCCTCCTGTTAATAAAGTTACTAGTTAACTCATGAAATTTTGCAGGTCAGTACAGTTTGATCCAACTAAGAAAATGCTGCTTTCAGAATTTTGAATTTCGGCCATTTTCACGATTTACAGCCTCTTAAAAACCCCATTTTCGGCCTAAAATGGACTTCTTTGTCTATAATTGTCCACAAGGACCAAAAATAAGGCTGAAAACTGCTTTTTCCCATGTGACTGCCTTCCAGGGAGTGTACTAGAACCAAATAATGATGCATTTATACACAGAGTTTTCCCCAAGTCCAATTGTGTCAGAGTATTTTCTGAATTTTAATCAGTTTCTCGGGGGGGGGGGTCCTCCTAATAAAAAGTTACTAGTTAACTCATGAAATTTTTGCAGGTCAGTACAGTTTGATCCAACTAAGAAAATGCTGCTTTCAGAATTTTGAATTTCGGCCATTTTCACGATTTACAGCCTCTTAAAAACCCCATTTTCGGCCTAAAATGGACTTCTTTGTCTATAATTGTCCACAAGGACCAAAAATAAGGCTGAAAACTGCTTTTTCCCATGTGACTGCCTTCCAGGGAGTGTACTAGAACCAAATAATGATGCATTTATACACAGAGTTTTCCCAAGTCCAATTGTGTCAGAGTATTTTCTGAATTTTAATCAGTTTCTCGGGGGGGGGGTCCTCCTATTAATAAAGTTACTAGTTAACTCATGAAATTTTGCAGGTCAGTACAGTTTGATCCAACTAAGAAAATGCTGCTTTCAGAATTTTGAATTTCGGCCATTTTCACGATTTACAGCCTCTTAAAAACCCCATTTTCGGCCTAAAATGGACTTCTTTGTCTATAATTGTCCACAAGGACCAAAAATAAGGCTGAAAACTGCTTTTTCCCATGTGACTGCCTTCCAGGGAGTGTACTAGAACCAAATAATGATGCATTTATACACAGAGTTTTCCCCAAGTCCAATTGTGTCAGAGTATTTTCTGAATTTTAATCAGTTTCTCGGGGGGGGGTCCTCCTAATAAAGTTACTAGTTAACTCATGAAATTTTGCAGGTCAGTACAGTTTGATCCAACTAAGAAAATGCTGCTTTCAGAATTTTGAATTTCGGCCATTTTCACGATTTACAGCCTCTTAAAAACCCCATTTTCGGCTAAAATGGACTTCTTTGTCTATAATTGTCCACAAGGACCAAAAATAAGGCTGAAAACTGCTTTTTCCCATGTGACTGCCTTCCAGGGAGTGTACTAGAACCAAATAATGATGCATTTATACACAGAGTTTTCCCCAAGTCCAATTGTGTCAGAGTATTTTCTGAATTTTAATCAGTTTCTCGGGGGGGGGGTCCTCCTAGTAAAGTTACTAGTTAACTCATGAAATTTTGCAGGTCAGTACAGTTTGATCCAACTAAGAAAATGCTGCTTTCAGAATTTTGAATTTCGGCCATTTTCACGATTTACAGCCTCTTAAAAACCCCATTTTCGGCCTAAAATGGACTTCTTTGTCTATAATTGTCCACAAGGACCAAAAATAAGGCTGAAAACTGCTTTTTCCCATGTGACTGCCTTCCAGGGAGTGTACTAGAACCAAATAATGATGCATTTATACACAGAGTTTTCCCCAAGTCCAATTGTGTCAGAGTATTTTCTGAATTTTAATCAGTTTCTCGGGGGGGGGGTCCTCCTGTTAATAAAGTTACTAGTTAACTCATGAAATTTTGCAGGTCAGTACAGTTTGATCCAACTAAGAAAATGCTGCTTTCAGAATTTTGAATTTCGGCCATTTTCACGATTTACAGCCTCTTAAAAACCCCATTTTCGGCCTAAAATGGACTTCTTTGTCTATAATTGTCCACAAGGACCAAAAATAAGGCTGAAAACTGCTTTTTCCCATGTGACTGCCTTCCAGGGAGTGTACTAGAACCAAATAATGATGCATTTATACACAGAGTTTTCCCCAAGTCCAATTGTGTCAGAGTATTTTCTGAATTTTAATCAGTTTCTCGGGGGGGGGGGGGGGGTCCTCCTAGTAAAGTTACTAGTTAACTCATGAAATTTTGCAGGTCAGTACAGTTTGATCCAACTAAGAAAATGCTGCTTTCAGAATTTTGAATTTCGGCCATTTTCACGATTTACAGCCTCTTAAAAACCCCATTTTCGGCCTAAAATGGACTTCTTTGTCTATAATTGTCCACAAGGACCAAAAATAAGGCTGAAAACTGCTTTTTCCCATGTGACTGCCTTCCAGGGAGTGTACTAGAACCAATTAATGATGCATTTATACACATTTCCCCAAGTCCAATTGTGTCAGAGTATTTTCTGAATTTTAATCAGTTTCTCGGGGGGGGGTCCTCTATTAATAAAGTTACTAGTTAACTCATGAAATTTTGCAGGTCAGTACAGTTTGATCCAACTAAGAAAATGCTGCTTTCAGAATTTTGAATTTCGGCCATTTTCACGATTTACAGCCTCTTAAAACCCCATTTTCGGCCTAAAATGGACTTCTTTGTCTATAATTGTCCACAAGGACCAAAAATAAGGCTGAAAACTGCTTTTTCCCATGTGACTGCCTTCCAGGGAGTGTACTAGAACCAAATAATGATGCATTTATACACAGAGTTTTCCCCAAGTCCAATTGTGTCAGAGTATTTTCTGAATTTTAATCAGTTTCTCGGGGGGGGGGGGTCCTCCTAGTAAAGTTACTAGTTAACTCATGAAATTTTGCAGGTCAGTACAGTTTGATCCAACTAAGAAAATGCTGCTTTCAGAATTTTGAATTTCGGCCATTTTCACGATTTACAGCCTCTTAAAAACCCCATTTTCGGCCTAAAATGGACTTCTTTGTCTATAATTGTCCACAAGGACCAAAAATAAGGCTGAAAACTGCTTTTTTCCCATGTGACTGCCTTCCAGGGAGTGTACTAGAACCAAATAATGATGCATTTATACACAGAGTTTTCCCCAAGTCCAATTGTGTCAGAGTATTTTCTGAATTTTAATCAGTTTCTCGGGGGGGGGGGTCCTCCTAATAAAGTTACTAGTTAACTCATGAAATTTTGCAGGTCAGTACAGTTTGATCCAACTAAGAAAATGCTGCTTTCAGAATTTTGAATTTCGGCCATTTTCACGATTTACAGCCTCTTAAAAACCCCATTTTCGGCCTAAAATGGACTTCTTTGTCTATAATTGTCCACAAGGACCAAAAATAAGGCTGAAAACTGCTTTTTCCCATGTGACTGCCTTCCAGGGAGTGTACTAGAACCAAATAATGATGCATTTATACACAGAGTTTTCCCCAAGTCCAATTGTGTCAGAGTATTTTCTGAATTTTAATCAGTTTCTCGGGGGGGGGTCTCCTAGTTAATAAAGTTACTAGTTAACTCATGAAATTTTGCAGGTCAGTACAGTTTGATCCAACTAAGAAAATGCTGCTTTCAGAATTTTGAATTTCGGCCATTTTCACGATTTACAGCCTCTTAAAAACCCCATTTTCGGCCTAAAATGGACTTCTTTGTCTATAATTGTCCACAAGGACCAAAAATAAGGCTGAAAACTGCTTTTTCCCATGTGACTGCCTTCCAGGGAGTGTACTAGAACCAAATAATGATGCATTTATACACAGAGTTTTCCCAAAGTCCAATTGTGTCAGAGTATTTTCTGAATTTTAATCAGTTTCTCGGGGGGGGGGTCCTCCTAATAAAGTTACTAGTTAACTCATGAAATTTTGCAGGTCAGTACAGTTTGATCCAACTAAGAAAATGCTGCTTTCAGAATTTTGAATTTCGGCCATTTTCACGATTTACAGCCTCTTAAAAACCCCATTTTCGGCCTTAAATGAGTAAATGGACTTCTTTGTCTATAATTGTCCACAAGGACCAAAAATAAGGCTGAAAACTGCTTTTTCCCATGTGACTGCCTTCCAGGGAGTGTACTAGAACCAAATAATGATGCATTTATACACAGAGTTTTCCCCAAGTCCAATTGTGTCAGAGTATTTTCTGAATTTTAATCAGTTTCTCGGGGGGGGGGGTCCTCCTAGTTAATAAAGTTACTAGTTAACTCATGAAATTTTGCAGGTCAGTACAGTTTGATCCAACTAAGAAAATGCTGCTTTCAGAATTTTGAATTTCGGCCATTTTCACGATTTACGGCCTCTTAAAAACCCCATTTTCGGCCTAAAATGGACTTCTTTGTCTATAATTGTCCACAAGGACCAAAAATAAGGCTGAAAACTGCTTTTTCCCATGTGACTGCCTTCCAGGGAGTGTACTAGAACCAAATAATGATGCATTTATACACAGAGTTTTCCCCAAGTCCAATTGTGTCAGAGTATTTTCTGAATTTTAATCAGTTTCTCGGGGGGGGGGTCCTATTAATAAAGTTACTAGTTAACTCATGAAATTTTGCAGGTCAGTACAGTTTGATCCAACTAAGAAAATGCTGCTTTCAGAATTTTGAATTTCGGCCATTTTCACGATTTACAGCCTCTTAAAAACCCCATTTTCGGCCTAAAATGGACTTCTTTGTCTATAATTGTCCACAAGGACCAAAAATAAGGCTGAAAACTGCTTTTTCCCATGTGACTGCCTTCCAGGGAGTGTACTAGAACCAAATAATGATGCATTTATACACAGAGTTTTCCCCAAGTCCAATTGTGTCAGAGTATTTTCTGAATTTTAATCAGTTTCTAGGGGGGGGGTCCTCCTGTTAATAAAGTTACTAGTTAACTCATGAAATTTTGCAGGTCAGTACAGTTTGATCCAACTAAGAAAATGCTGCTTTCAGAATTTTGAATTTCGGCCATTTTCACGATTTACAGCCTCTTAAAAACCCCATTTTCGGCCTAAAATGGACTTCTTTGTCTATAATTGTCCACAAGGACCAAAAATAAGGCTGAAAACTGCTTTTTCCCATGTGACTGCCTTCCAGGGAGTGTACTAGAACCAAATAATGATGCATTTATACACAGAGTTTTCCCCAAGTCCAATTGTGTCAGAGTATTTTCTGAATTTTAATCAGTTTCTGGGGGGGTCCTCCTATTAATAAAGTTACTAGTTAACTCATGAAATTTTGCAGGTCAGTACAGTTTGATCCAACTAAGAAAATGCTGCTTTCAGAATTTTGAATTTCGGCCATTTTCACGATTTACAGCAATAAAATAGTCTGCCAAAGGCGAAAATTTTATATTTTTCACATCTGTGGCTGGGTCTTAAACCAATTCATTGACACAATTTGATCCCAAGTCCCGCTGCAGAAATTTTAATCAGTTTCTCGCATCTGAATCTGCCTCTTAAGTCAATTCGGTAATGAAAAATTTGATTGAAATAACCCGTCATAAGCGAAAATTTTAGTTGCAACTAATCCGTGGCTGTTTCAGGTTTTTGAATTTCATAATTTGATTTAACAGCCTCTTAAAACAGGGGCCAATTTTAAGGGTTTTTTGTCTCTGAATTGCCTCTAGGATAAAAAATAAAGTCAATGTGGTTTTGATAATTTGATTCAGCAGTCCGCTATCCACCAAATTTTAATGCTTTACACTTCCTTTGGCCAAGTGTTAAGTCAATTTTTCTGAATTTTAATCAATTTCTCACAAGAATTGTCCTCCAGGCAAAAATTTTTATAATATTTTGTATTTCAATAATAAATCTGCCTCAAAAGTCAATTGAGTATCAATAATTTGCTTACAATCTAGTCCGCCAAAGGCGAAAATTTTTTCAAGTTTCACATCTGTGGCTGGGTCTGAAACTGGCCTAAAATGAAAATTTTTTTTTCCATCTAAATCTGCCTCTTGAGTCAATTTAGTAATAACGATTTGCTAACACTTGCTTTTTATACATGTGACTGCCTTGATTAATTGAATAAACAAATAATTTGCATTTATACACAGCCTTTTCCCCAAGTCCAAAATGTCAGAGTATTTTTGAATTTTAATCAGTTTCTCGGGGGTCAATTTGGTAAAAATAATTTAACTTGAAATTTTGCAACAGTCCAGTTTGATCAACAAGAAAATTTTCAGAATTTTGAATTTCAGTTTTCACGATTTACAGCCTCTTAAAAACCCCATTTTCTGCCTAAAATGGACTTCTTTGTCTATAATTGTCCAAAGGACCAAAAATAAGGCTGAAAACTTTTTTCCCAACAGCCTTCCAGCAGTGTACTAGAACAAATTGTGCATTTATACACAGAGTTTTCCCCAATACAAAATCTGCCTTTAAATTCAATTTAGAATCACATCATATTCCTTTTGCTCATGAAACATATTTGTTACACTCATGAAAATTTGAACATTTTGATCTGCAACTAAGAAAATAAAATTTCATTTTTTTGAATTTCCTCCAAACCACGAAAAATTTCAGCCTCTCAAAAACCCCATTTTCGGCCTAAAATGGACTTCTTTGTCTATAATTGTCCACAAGGACCAAAAATAAGGCTGAAAACTGCTTTTTCCCATGTGAATGCCTTCCAGGGAGTGTACTAGAACCAAATAATGATGCATTTATACACAGAGTTTTCCCCAATACTCTAGTAGCAGTGAGGTGTTGAGTATGCACTATGTTGTCCACGGAATTTCTCGATGGAGGGTCTTTTGTTATTCAATTCTGAGCAAGAATCATCTAGGTACGCAATTTAAAAACGTATTATGAACACTGTGGGGCCTATTTTCTGATTGCCCTCAGGCGCATAGGCTGAAAATTCATATCTCGGTCCAGGAAGGTCGTAGAGACTTCATCTTGGGCTTAAACGAATCGCAATTGCCATGTTTTTATACAATTGTTCATGGAGATATGCCCTTAAATGCACAGGAAAAAAGTTTTGGGCCAAAAACTGTTTTTCACCATAAGCGAGCCATTCATCAGCAAAATTTTCATATCTTGGTCCACAAAAGTCGTAGAGACTTTATTTTGGGCTCAAAAGAATCGCAATGGCCACATTTCTAAACAACTTTTCATAAAGATATGTTTTAAAATGCTCATGAAAAAAGTTTTCGGCAAAAAACTGATTTTTCCACCATACGAGCTATTTATGATCAAGGGAAGCTTCATATCTCGGTCCGGGAAATTCGTGGAGACTTCGTCTGGGGTTCAAACGAATCTGAATGGCCACATTTTTAGGCAATTTTCCATGAACCTTCGTCATTAAATGCACAGGAAAAAAGTTTTGGGCCAAAAACTGTTTTTTCACCATAATATATGAGCCATTTATTGCCAGCGGAAGTTTCATATCTCGGTGCAGGAAAGCCTTGGAGACTTCATCTAGGGCTTGAGGGAATTGCAATGTTCATTTTTAAATGTATACGACATATTGATTGATTGCTTTCATCAATGAATCCCTGTGGAGGCTATATTTGGCTTCAATGACTGTAAGGGGTTCAGGCTATGGTATGATAAACTGATAAATAACAAATCTGGGGTTGTGTTGAGAAACACATTTTGTAGGTATACCAACATTTGACCCAATAGCTGCTCGGACTGAACGGAACCTCTCAGCTTCAGTTCCTTGTTTAACATGCCGTTCAGCAGGGACATCCACAAAGCTCGCCAGGCTAGGCCATATCCGAACAACCATAGGGACAAATGTTGGTTTTATACCTTAAGCTTCAAGAAGACAAGAAGACAAAAGTAACAAGGAGCCCCAAAGTTAAGGTCGTGTAGACCTTATCTTGGGCTCAAACGAATTGCAATGGTCATATTTTTATAATTTTATACAGTTCTTCATGAGCATTATATGCCCTAAAAGGCTCACGAAAAACGTTTTGCCTTTGGGCCAAAAACTGTTTTTCACCATACACGAGCTGTTAATGATCAGCAGTAGTTTCATATCTTGGTCCAGGACAGTCGCATGGACTTCGTCTTGGGCTCAAACGATTCGTGATGAGGTAATGGCCATGTTATTATACAATTGTCTATAACATATGCCCTAAAAAGAATGGTCGTAAAAACTTCAATTTGAACTCAAGTGACTTCCAATGGCCATTTTTTATATCATGTATAATACTTGTTGATAAGCCTATGCCTCTAATCGCTCAAAACATAGGCCAAAAACTGTTGTTTTCACCTCACACAAGTTGTATTAAGGGCAATTTTTACATATCTGGGCCCCTAAAAGACTGGAATATTTGAAGCCTAAAATGACTGTTCATAAGTACATACATTGGTATGGTATGATTAATGCCAAAAGTGCTCCAATTTAACTACATACGTTGGTATGGTATGATTGATGCAAAAAGTGCTCCAATTTAAGAATTTAAGGTCACTCCCATCACAGGAGTGGCATTCAATAGATGAAACTTATTGCAAGAATACCTCATCCTTCGCTTGGTTGAGTGGATAAGAATTGTGCGGCCTGTCATTCATGACATCCAGGGTTCGAGTCTGATCGGACAAATCGTAATTGGACAAATCATAATTTGTACAATTTATCTTTACTAGCAATGGAAACAATAAGCCCATTGGTTATCCATGGATTATTAATGACAGTACGCTTAGAACATTTTGGTTTATCAAGTTTACATGACTGGTCTAACTTAAGATGAAATAAGGATGAGAATTCTTTAAAGTTTTTAGGGGGGTTGTTTGAGAGTTCAGTGCCTAGTTCATTTTTAAAATTTTCAACATTGGACTTGCAATAATCATAGTATTGAATAAGCTTACTTGCCTTACTACCATTGTGAGTAATACTATCTGTGGTTAGAAAAACAGCTAAGTGATGAGAAATGTGCAGTTTGAGTGTCCCCGAAAGATGAGTACTTTCTGGGTCATTTGTGAAGATGTTATCTATGCATGTTTTTCTGCATCCTGGTTTTTCGTGAGTGTAGGTTGAGATTAGAGGGTAAAGTCCAAAGGCTAGTGTGGAGTCTTCCAGTAGTTGAATTTCTCTAGAGCTATCCTTGTGCATGTCGATATTAAAATCACCTATTATATGAGAATCTTTTGGAAGTTGTTCAGCTATCCTGCTAAACTCACTGATAGCATCATTTAGCACTCCACTTGGTGGACGGTACACTACTCCTACAGTTGTTGACTTGTTGTCACTTTTGTTAATAGTCACAAATAGAGTTTCTAGGTTAGTTGTAACAGAAGAAAATGTGTCATTAACAGTGGCACTTAAAGAATTACTTACGTATAGACAGACCCCAGTTCCCTTGGACTTATCCTCTGTTATTTCTTGATAAAAGGAAGTGTAACCAGGAAGTTCGTACACAGCACTAGAATCTGCACAGACATTAGTTTCAGATAGACCTATAACTGAGAACTTTAATTTCATGCGCTGTACTTGAGCAGCAAATGTGTCAAAATTACTCTTATTACCATCAATATTCTGAAACATAATGCTACCTTGCGTGCTCCAATCATTGCTATAGAGCTCGTTAAATTCATCTATGTCAAATGATTTACAGTTTTCAAGCATATTTGATAACCTTAATGTGAAATCATCATTGTCATCATATTCGTGGCCATTTTCGTGTTCAGATATATTTCTAAAAGGGTTGTACCTAGACTCAGTATTCAATTTACATTGAGAACAGTAAGAGTTCCTATTTTTGACTTCACCATTAGATTTTTTAAAGCAATTTTGATGAAATATATTGTTGCACTGGTAACATTCGTATGCATTTTGACCAATGTTAATGTTTTTAATGCAGTGACTGCATTTTTCTCTAATGTTTAGATTGAATTTGTCTAGGTTCCATCTCTTGCTGGATCTCCAGTGGGCCCAGAGGATCCAGCAACACTTGAGTAAGGTCGACCATTAACGTAGTTGGTAGGCAAACGACGGCGGTTCCTGTCTCCAGCAGCACCTTGGTATCTCCCTAGAACAGTTTGTTTGATGAATCCTGCAAGCTTTCTGATACCGGAAAGGTTGAGGTGCAGCAGGTCAGGTCGACTGTGTCGGTCAAATTGCTTGGACAAATTCTTGGAGAGAAGACCACTACCATCCTCATCCAAGAATTCATTGAAGCCCCTGACATACTGTACCCCCAAGTTTCCGTGCACCAGTTTTTTAAATATCAGGCTATTGAAATGCAGAGCCCCTTGATTAATTCGATAGCATTTTGTAGGAAGGACTGGGCAAACATAGATCTTACATTTGGGATTCAATTTGCGTATTTCAGAAATTTTAGTGTGGTAGAGAGTATAGATAAGTTCAATGTCATGGGGACCATTTACATCTGGCTGTCTAACATCGTTAGTGCCGCACATTATCACCACATTCTTATATGCACAGCACACAGTTGGTTCAATGGAGCCAATCTTTGGGGCCCAAAAACGTTGTCCAGGCAAAGTTTCTCCAAATGTTCTACGCTTGTCAGTCCCGAAGTGAAGAGGTCCAGTGTTTGAGTCACCCACCAAGCATGTTGAGTTCACATTCCATCTGCTTACAGACCGAAATGTGATGCTGTAGCGGGTTCCAGGTTCAGTCTGTCCAGACTTGATTTCGTGAGCAAAGAAATCTTGCGATTTCCTTGTCATCCTGTAGAGTGACCTATCAGAGCATGAAACTGAGGAGGAAGCATCTGAAAAGCCTGCTGATTTGGGGGCAAAGTCAATAGTGCATTTAGCCCCAAGAGATAGTGTAAATATGCTCGATTCAGGGTGTATGGAATCTTCGTCATCTGAGTGGCTAGGGAGAAAGGAGTTATTTCCAGCATACTTATTGATGAGGATGGAGTTTATGTCAGGATGGGGTCTGTTGTATTTAACACTGTCGGGATACTGGCTACTGATGAGAGCAATTTATTAATAAGTCTTATTATATATTTTAAAATGGCCAGGCCATTGCAAAATTTCGCTCAAGCCCTAGATGAAGCTTCCAAGGCTTTCTTGTACCGAGATATGTAACTTCCACTGGTAATAATTGGCTCATATATGGCGAAAAAACAGTTTTTAGCCCAAAACTTTTTTCCTGTGCATTTTAGGACGAAGGTTCATGGAAAATTGCATAAAAATGTGCTCATTCAGATTTGTTTGAACCCCAGACGAAGTCTCTACAACTTTCCTGGACCGAGATATAAAGCTTCCCTTGATCATAAATAGCTCGCGTATGGTGGAAAAATCAGTTTTTTGCCTAAAACTTTTTCATGAGCATTTTAGAACATATCTTTATGAAAAGTTGTATAGAAATGTGGCCATTGCGATTCTTTTGAGCCCAAAATGAAGTCTCTACGACTTTTGTGGACCAAGATATGAAAATTTTGCTGATGAATGGCTCGCTTATGGTGAAAAACAGTTTTTGGCCCAAAACTTTTTTTCCAGTGCATTTTAGGGCATATCTTCATGAACAATTGTATAAAAACATGGCAATTGCGATTCGTTTAAGCCCAAGATGAAGTCTCTACGACCTTCCTGGACCGAGATATGAATTTTCAGCCTATGCGCCTTACAGTTTGATCCAACTAAGAAAATGCTGCTTTCAGAATTTTGAATTTCGGCCATTTTCACGATTTACAGCCTCTTAAAACCCCATTTTCGGCCTAAAATGGACTTCTTTGTCTATAATTGTCCACAAGGACCAAAAATAAGGCTGAAAACTGCGTTTTTCCCATGTGACTGCCTTCCAGGGAGTGTACTAGAACCAAATAATGATGCATTTATACACAGAGTTTTCCCCAAGTCCAATTGTGTCAGAGTATTTTCTCAACTGGGGGGGGGGGGGTCCTCCTGTTAATAAAGTTACTAGTTAACTCATGAAATTTTGCAGGTCAGTACAGTTTGATCCAACTAAGAAAATGCTGCTTTCAGAATTTTGAATTTCGGCCATTTTCACGATTTACAGCCTCTTAAAAACCCCATTTTCGGCCTAAAATGGACTTCTTTGTCTATAATTGTCCACAAGGACCAAAAAATAAGGCTGAAAACTGCTTTTTCCCATGTGACTGCCTTCCAGGAGTGTACTAGAACCAAATAATGATGCATTTATACACAGAGTTTTCCCCAAGTCCAATTGTGTCAGAGTATTTTCTGAATTTTAATCAGTTTCTAGGGGGGGGGTCCTCCTGTTAATAAAGTTACTAGTTAACTCATGAAATTTTGCAGGTCAGTACAGTTTGATCCAACTAAGAAAATGCTGCTTTCAGAATTTTGAATTTCGGCCATTTTCACGATTTACAGCCTCTTAAAACCCCATTTTCGGCCTAAAATGGACTTCTTTGTCTATAATTGTCCACAAGGACCAAAAATAAGGCTGAAAACTGCTTTTTCCCATGTGACTGCCTTCCAGGGAGTGTACTAGAACCAAATAATGATGCATTTATACACAGAGTTTTCCCCAAGTCCAATTGTGTCAGAGTATTTTCTGAATCTTAATCAGTTTCTGGGGGGGTCCTCCTGTTAATAAAGTTAATAGTTAACTCATGAAATTTTGCAGGTCAGTACAGTTTGATCCAACTAAGAAAATGCTGCTTTCAGAATTTTGAATTTCGGCCATTTTCACGATTTACAGCCTCTTAAAAACCCCATTTTCGGCCTAAAATGGACTTCTTTGTCTATAATTGTCCACAAGGACCAAAAATAAGGCTGAAAACTGCTTTTTCCCATGTGACTGCCTTCCAGGGAGTGTACTAGAACCAAATAATGATGCATTTATACACAGAGTTTTCCCCAAGTCCAATTGTGTCAGAGTATTTTCTGAATTTTAATCAGTTTCTCGGGGGGGGTCCTATTAATAAAGTTACTAGTTAACTCATGAAATTTTGCAGGTCAGTACAGTTTGATCCAACTAAGAAAATGCTGCTTTCAGAATTTTGAATTTCGGCCATTTTCACGATTTACAGCCTCTTAAAACCCCATTTTCGGCCTAAAATGGACTTCTTTGTCTATAATTGTCCACAAGGACCAAAAATAAGGCTGAAAACTGCTTTTTCCCATGTGACTGCCTTCCAGGGAGTGTACTAGAACCAAATAATGATGCATTTATACACAGAGTTTTCCCCAAGTCCAATTGTGTCAGAGTATTTTCTGAATTTTAATCAGTTTCTCGGGGGGGGGGGTCCTCCTATTAATAAAGTTACTAGTTAACTCATGAAATTTTGCAGGTCAGTACAGTTTGATCCAACTAAGAAAATGCTGCTTTCAGAATTTTGAATTTCGGCCATTTTCACGATTTACAGCCTCTTAAAAACCCCATTTTCGGCCTAAAATGGACTTCTTTGTCTATAATTGTCCACAAGGACCAAAAATAAGGCTGAAAACTGCTTTTTCCCATGTGACTGCCTTCCAGGGAGTGTACTAGAACCAAATAATGATGCATTTATACACAGAGTTTTCCCCCAAGTCCAATTGTGTCGGAGTATTTTCTGAATTTTAATCAGTTTCTTGGGGGGGGGCCTCCTGTTAATAAAGTTACTAGTTAACTCATGAAATTTTGCAGGTCAGTACAGTTTGATCCAACTAAGAAAATGCTGCTTTCAGAATTTTGAATTTCGGCCATTTTCACGATTTACAGCCTCTTAAAAACCCCATTTTCGGCCTAAAATGGACTTCTTTGTCTATAATTGTCCACAAGGACCAAAAATAAGGCTGAAAACTGCTTTTTCCCATGTGACTGCCTTCCAGGGAGTGTACTAGAACCAAATAATGATGCATTTATACACAGAGTTTTCCCCAAGTCCAATTGTGTCAGAGTATTTTCTGAATTTTAATCAGTTTCTCGGGGGGGTCCTCCTATTAATAAAGTTACTAGTTAACTCATGAAATTTTGCAGGTCAGTACAGTTTGATCCAACTAAGAAAATGCTGCTTTCAGAATTTGAATTTCGGCCATTTTCACGATTTACAGCCTCTTAAAACCCCATTTTCGGCCTAAAATGGACTTCTTTGTCTATAATTGTCCACAAGGACCAAAAATAAGGCTGAAAACTGCTTTTTCCCATGTGACTGCCTTCCAGGGAGTGTACTAGAACCAAATAATGATGCATTTATACACAGAGTTTTCCCCAAGTCCAATTGTGTCAGAGTATTTTCTGAATTTTAATCAGTTTCTCGGGGGGGGGTCCTGTTAATAAAGTTACTAGTTAACTCATGAAATTTTGCAGGTCAGTACAGTTTGATCCAACTAAGAAAATGCTGCTTTCAGAATTTTGAATTTCGGCCATTTTCACGATTTACAGCCTCTTAAAAACCCCATTTTCGGCCTAAAATGGACTTCTTTGTCTATAATTGTCCACAAGGACCAAAAATAAGGCTGAAAACTGCTTTTTCCCATGTGACTGCCTTCCAGGGAGTGTACTAGAACCAAATAATGATGCATTTATACACAGAGTTTTCCCCAAGTCCAATTGTGTCAGAGTATTTTCTGAATTTTAATCAGTTTCTCGGGGGGGGGGTCCTCCTGTAATAAAGTTACAAGTTAACTCATGAAATTTTGCAGGTCAGTACAGTTTGATCCAACTAAGAAAATGCTGCTTTCAGAATTTTGAATTTCGGCCATTTTCACGATTTACGGCCTCTTAAAAACCCCATTTTCGGCCTAAGATGGACTTCTTTGTCTATAATTGTCCACAAGGACCAAAAATAAGGCTGAAAACTGCTTTTTCCCATGTGACTGCCTTCCAGGGAGTGTACTAGAACCAAATAATGATGCATTTATACACAGAGTTTTCCCCAAGTCCAATTGTGTCAGAGTATTTTCTGAATTTTAATCAGTTTCTCGGGGGTCCTCCTGTTAATAAAGTTACTAGTTAACTCATGAAATTTTGCAGGTCAGTACAGTTTGATCCAACTAAGAAAATGCTGCTTTCAGAATTTTGAATTTCGGCCATTTTCACGATTTACAGCCTCTTAAAACCCCCATTTTCGGCCTAAGATGGACTTCTTTGTCTATAATTGTCCACAAGGACCAAAAATAAGGCTGAAAACTGCTTTTTCCCATGTGACTGCCTTCCAGGGAGTGTACTAGAACCAAATAATGATGCATTTATACACAGAGTTTTCCCCAAGTCCAATTGTGTCAGAGTATTTTCTGAATTTTAATCAGTTTCTCGGGGGGGGGGTCCTCCTGTTAATAAAGTTACTAGTTAACTCATGAAATTTTGCAGGTCAGTACAGCTTGATCCAACTAAGAAAATGCTGCTTTCAGAATTTTGAATTTCGGCCATTTTCACGATTTACAGCCTCTTAAAAACCCCATTTTCGGCCTAAGATGGACTTCTTTGTCTATAATTGTCCACAAGGACCAAAAAATAAGGCTGAAAACTGCTTTTTCCCATGTGACTGCTCGGGGGGGGGGGGGGTCCTCCTAAACTGCTTTTTCCCACTATCTGAGTATCATGGATGACTGAAGCACGGAAAGATACTATTTGATTTGATAGTTTAAAACTCTGATACAATAACAATGCATGTGCTATTGTGAATGCAAACGTTTTGAATGAAAACACTTATTCATCTGGGACATTCTTATCTATCTTACTAATTAGTTGAAAAAGACTGAATTTTTAGCTTTTGGTTACTAACACTAAATTACTTGCACTAGTTACTAACACTGAATTATCACTAAGTCAGTAAGTTGAATTAAATGCAGACATTAATTAAAATTGTCCAATAAATATAGTTTAATTCTAACATGTAAGTAATTCTCCTGACCAGGCACAAAGAAGAGGAAGAACCAGTAGACACGACGGAGTCTGGGATACTCTTCCTGCAGAAGGAAAGGAATGCCAGAACCAACCGGACTTACTGGGACGAGCTGTACAGCACCATCTCCGACACCCAGACACAGATCCAGCTGAAGGACATCTTCAAGATCCTCAGTGCTACCAAAAACAAGTAACCCATCATTCTCAGCTCAATGTTTCATAATTGTCACCAAGAAATTGTAGAGTAAATAATTGAATTGATGAATTATGACATCAAACTGCAGCTGATACATCAATATCTGCGATTAAAAAGCTTACCCATGGCATTAAGATATCTTTGTATAAGTGGTGAATCTTCTATCAAAATATAAGCTGTGGTATCGCAGAGTACAGTCAGCTCCAGGCTCCAATTGGTAAAGGCTGTACATTGCAAATCATTTGTGGGGCAAATTGTAACTACCGCGGGTAAGAATGGAAACTACTGATATATCGGATGCACTGACTACACCCTCTCTAGGACAGCTATTGAGGAGGCACTCAAGAAGTCCCTGTCGGTCAGTTCCGCTGATGCTATGCAGGAAGCAGCTATCAGGACCAGCGAGCGACACCCGGACCTGACGTGGGACTTCATGAAACGCAACTACCACGCCTACTACAAGGTAGGGCCTCAGAAGTGAGAGAAGAGCAGCTTGTCATGGGACGTTAAACCGGAATGCCTAACATATTCTAGACCTCCAGAAGGTCCTGTAATTTTTTTTATGCTCAAACATGTTACTGAATTCCAGGTGTTTGGGGAGTCCCAGTTCCTGATGACGCAGATCCTGAGCAGTGTGCTGTCTAAGCTGAAGACACAGTCACGCTATGATGAAGTGGAGAAATTCTTCCAGGAGAACTCTCCTGGGACAGGCAAGCCGGTGAGATATAGCACGGCACAAATTCCTTTACATTTTACGATCACTAAGTTGTCGCGACTTCGTGAGAGGACTTGATCACATTAAAATATCAATAAGTCAATACTTTCCGCTGAATCCAACAGCTTAAATTCGATTTTGATCTCGATTTTTTTGCAATTATAGCTGTTAAAGCCCAAAAAACCAAAAAAATCGCCGATGATGCAGGCCAATATCTCAGTTTACGATAATTTGCAAAAATGACCTCAAAATTTCTTTCTATAAAGTCTTGGGTTACGAATGATTTTGCATAATTCCGTTTCACATCAAACTGGGTAAGGATTGAATTGGCCAGAAAATATAATATTCGCATTTTAGATTTGATATAGGTCTCCTAAATTTGTGGCGCTAAAATTGCCAAAATTTAGCTGAAAGTAAAATTTGCGCGCTGCACTTTCGGTCCGAAACTGATTAATGTTGTGCACAGTTAGACTTCTTCAGTCTTTCAGTGCTCGACGAGGATGAAACGAGCACAATTCTTGTTTTTAGTTAAAACTTAAAAAACAAACAAACAAAAACATATCAAATGACATACCAATCCTCCGGCAGGGAGTGGACCAGGGTCTTGAGAAGATCGCTGAGAACGTGAGGTGGCAGCAGCGACATAGGCGGATGTGTCGTACCTTCTTCTTTACATACGCTAGGAGAAGATCAACACGTTACCCTCCCTACAAATACGACTAAACTCACAGATCATGCAGATAATAATATGCCTACAGGCTGTGTCGAATAGTTTACCGTGGTCAGGTCAATCAGCGCGCAGTGGTGCCAATCCTGCCATGGTCAACTTTGCCATTACGAATATGATGAATATTTGCAGTGGGTAAACTATCGTCGACAAGGATGAAAAGGGAGAAGATGGGAGACTTTTCACTTCACGACAATTTATCTTGTAATATCTTACTACAGTGGTCTTCGCAGAGGTTAGGGTATGGGTTAGGATAAGAGAATTAGGGTATGGGTTAGAGTTAAGGCGTTGGGTAAGAATTGGGCCACTGTTTAGGGTCAAGACAGAGAGATAAAGTTCGAGAAATCGAATTTCGTTAGGTGAAAAGTCGGGCTCCCGAAAAGTTAAATGAATTACCGTGCACCCAAAGTCACATAGTCTTTAAAATAAAACTTGTTGAAAGTAATATGAAATTGAAATTGACAATGACATTGAATGTGATAAAGTATGGTGTAGTTCTGCATGCAACTACCAGTACCCATGAACTAAATATAAACATCAGAGTGAACTAGATAATAGGTCATGACATGAGCAAAAAAACAAATCTTTGAATATTCTTCTAGATTCTTCTCAATCGACTAATCAGTAATTATTGATAAACAATGGATCATATTATCGTTTGAGGTGGATTGTGGATGCGAAAATGAGATGAAATTGTCTTAGTAAGTGCTGTGGAGGAACTGGAAGTACCAACAGTCTCCAAGTTTTTACTTTGAGCTGAATTGAAACTTTGCAAGACAGAAAGTATTGTATAATAACCTAACAAGTTTTATATTTTTTGATACTGATAATCAATAATACTTGCTTAGAAATACGATTACCATTTGATTCAATATTTCATATTTGGACCAGTGGCATTCAATTTTAAATTCAATGTAGTATTAGTAATTCGTGGGAATTGTTATTGGTCGTATTCCAACTTTGCTGCCATCTTCTACAAGTACTTAGTACAACTGTTCAGAAACTTTACAGTAAAGTTTTTCACTTTAGAAAAGGAGAAATTGCTTCTTTTAAGAAATAATTGGCGTGTTTCTCACTATCTAAGTTTTTATAAATGGAATTAATTTGTATGCACGAATTTTGTATTTTAAAGAACTATTTGTTTTCACTGTGTTCCGTGGAAAAATCGAACTCAATAATAATCTAATCTCAGATTAGATTTTGCTGTTGTGAAGAAGTGAAGATAATTCATTTTCGCATCCACTACCAATAAATAAAAAGCCGGTTTTTAATAATTTCAAATTAGACAAATTACAAACTTAAAATCACAGCATAACAAACACCAAACTTAGTAAATGCAACGATTCAGAATTTCAACAAATTTCGCACCTACCACTAAATTTCAATAATTCGACAAGAATTCAATCCAGCAATTCAAATACTATTATCACTTCGAACTATTTGTATTATGGTACGATTTAAATCAATAAATTAAGATCAATTGCAAAAATGACAACTAACTAGACTTAAATTCATAATTATTAATCATACAAGATGTAATTTGTTTCCCGATTCCCAAATGGGAATTGGGAGACAAGGGATTTAACAATTACATACATTTTAAAATTGATAAGCCCAACAGAGCTTAATAAACAGTTAAAACAGTATCAAAATACTACGGAACTAACTGAATAAGTATTTTCCTTTTCAGTTCTATGCAAAATATATCAAACAAGCAGTAACTGCCAGGCAGCTCCTAATAAATCATTAATAGATATCAGTCCCCTGTAATGCTGAAAATACCATATTCAATAAAATCAAACTCTTGCAACCACGAACACAATAGTCAGATTCACGAAATCCAGCGACAGCACCACCATATTCTACAAATACACCTTGTAATCTCACTCAAAGTTTGATGCATTTTCATTGAATGATTTCCACCCAATAATCAAACAACCAAATTATTTGACTGTATCGGTGTCCTGAGTTTGCCGTGCGATGTAAGTGTAACTGTAAGTTTATTGTGGTGCGTGAGTTTATTGAAAACTGAAAGCACGGAAAATGGAAATTTATTTAAACTTACTAATTACCATGCGTTAACAAAAAATGTAAATGGCACATCATAATTCACAATTCAAGATCAGGGCACCCTACACTTGTGATACCGAACAGAACACAATACGAGTCCGCACGCACTCTAAGTCTCAATCTCATGAAATGGCACCATCACGCGAGTCAGCGCAAGTCCCCTCATGACACCACTGTCTCCCCCTCTGTAGTAGTAGTAGTAGCAGATACAGCAGTGTTGGAGGGCCTCTCGAAGAAGTGGGGGTGGTCGAGCAGGTACTGGGTGAAGGAGTTGATGTTGTTGATGTCAGCGAGGGTGGTGCTTGTGGTCCGGCTCCAGGTCAGGTTGGGGCCTATCACAATGGCCAGGTTCTGGGAGTCCATCCTGTTATAGGAGCACTCAGCTACTACCTGCGGAGGGACGGTTAGAGAGGTTGCAAGTATAATACAGTATTTCAAGATGTTTTCTCAGGGGCTCATTTGGAATTTACCAATCAGCTCGTGCGGATTAGTTCCGTAATCGTAAACTCAGGCGCCTATACCGGTCATGACTATAAGCAAGTTGGAGGGGAAAGGGATTTCAAAGGGGTAAGGAGGAAGGCGAATTTCCAATAGAAATCATGTTGCTTCTACTTCCTGTACTTGAAATTCAAGTGGGCACTTGAAATTTAAGTGGGTACTTGAAATTTTAGTGGGCACTGTGTCTTAATACCGACATGTGTGCAGCATGACTGTTCTTTCTAGAACAAGAATACTGCTTCTTCTAGTTCCTTCTACTTCTACTACTGCATTTCAATTTGATAATAAAACTGAAGCGCATGATGCAATACTGAACTGCTACTTAGAATCGCTTACTTTCTCGATTATATAAAGATCACTGTCACATATCATTTACCTGATTGAGGAAGAGCACTAGAGCACGAAGACACACGTAATGTGAGGCGGGAATGTTCTCCAACAGCTTCCTGCACAGCGAATCTCGCACATCATTCGAGAAATCTGAAAAATATTATATGTTGATTTTATTGACATATAGAGCAAAATTTGACGAACTTGTCTGACGGACGTCAAAGATTTTTAGCCCTTCCTCCCTTTACATGATTCTGAAATTACGGTCGACTTCCAGCTTCCCCCCTAAACGCTTCCTGCCACAACCATTTCCGCTACAACACTTCGTATCGTGACCGCTTTAAAAGGTCACATTCTACTGAGCAGCTGTCACTGTAAACTGTGAGCTCTCCCCTACTGTCAGAGAGCAGACAAACACCCGTAAAAGGGGAAGTGATTCCACAGTAGAAGTGATTGCACTGTGCACCACCTGCCCCTTAACCAGCGTAATCTTACGTAATTATCAATTGACGAAGGCAGTCGCAAATCCCTATCCCAATTCCTTGTATGGGAGTATGAGAGCTCACTGAACTGGCATTACGTGTTCACAAAATACGCAATATCCACCCACACCAGCCAGCGATTACTGAAACCGCCCACAAAAGCACCGGATAGCATTCAAGGGATAGGCATTGGGGGCGTAATACATGTATACATATCCAATACATATTGCCAACTATTTGCAAATTATAATATGACGTGACGATTTCAAAATTTCTCCAAGATAATTTCGATTAAATTAAAATTACGTCCTTTTTACACCAATAAATCATTAAAAAGAGCTGTATTCTCACCTGACCACTGGGAGGCTGTGGGGTAGGACTCGAATGTGAGGAGAGGAATAGTGAGTTCTCTGAGGTACGTCTTCATTACAGCAGCTGGAAATGAGAGGGAGGTTTAGTGATGTGTGTTCATCAGGCAAAAGAGTGAGGGAAATGTGAAGAATCATGGAACGTCACACTCCTCTTCGCTTAATTTTACCCACCTCCGTGTCATTATAAACAGCTGTTTATAATGGCAAAAGGTACAGTTTAGTAAGGAGGAGATTGACCTGCCCTGATCGAAACACGCTGTGCTTCCTTCCTGGATATCAAGGAAAGAGCATTACAGCATCATTTTGTGTAAAGACAAGGTACTGAGTTAGTGAGTGTGTGAGCGAACTAACCGACGGTATGCGAGTTGTACTGCTTGAAATCCACAACTTGTCCAGTATTGTAACACTCTTTGATTCGTTTAAGGTCCATGGCATTTCCACTCGTTCGAAAGAGGCCCTCTTCTCGAATGTGAGCTAGAGAAAGATCATGTCAAATTCAATGATTCACGAAGCATTAATCCGACATTATAAAGTAGCCTCAATTCAATAAGTAGGTATTTAGTTCATTTTGAAAGCTTTGCTTGCTCCAAATTCAGCATGACACACATCAAAACTTAGTGACAGATAGACAGAATTACTGGGAAGAAATTTAAGCATCATTCAAATCTTAACTTCCTGGTCACAAAACATCAACCCTTTCTAACTGGCAATCTGTAGGTTGTCAAAGTTGACAGAAAGTCATTCCGATTCCGCATTTAAGCAGTTATACGCCCTGACTGTTTCTGCGGAACCCTCCCCGGGCTGAAGATGACAACTTACCGGGGTCTGACAGATGGCGGATGCAGTCGTTTATGATGGGCGGCACGGTGTCTGAGTCGGAGAGGAAGCCGCCGAACACCCGGTAGCCGAGCACCTCCGCCGCCGCAGGGGTGCAGTCGGAGAAGGCCGTGGAGTTGAAGTAGTTCATACCCGTCGTGGAAGTGATGTTCACCATGGACTGGGCACCCCGCATGTTCTTATCGTGTCTGGGGGAGTGTGAGTTGAGCGGAGAGTGTAGAGGGGTTAAACAGGGAGATTGAGGGGTACAACACACTACACAAGGAGGACAAGGGGGTAAGGAATGGGTTACAAAGGGTTAGAAGGTTGTACAGTTTAGTTTTAACGATGGTTTAAATTTTGCATGGAAACATAAATTGTAGTTTGATAAGGACTGCATTCGAGTGACCATCTGTAATTGAAACAGGATAATAAGACGTCAAGGAATTAAGACACTCCTTTTGAAAATAGACTCCTGGAAGAATTGGATTCATACTTTTGAGACACATTTCAATCTTCAACCCTGCACAATATTCACCTTTTCTTTTTATTAGCGAGAGTTCTGCTACACAGCACGTAGTATTTACAACAGTACGAGCTCAGGAGTACAGCGACAACTTTCTTGTGTTTTCTCGTCAAATTCATGGTACAATATAAAGCAGCTGCAGCTAGCTCTAGATCTAGAATATCTAGTTGAGACGCGGACAGTAAAAATACAAACAAAAAGTGCGTAGGATCGGCCGAGCACCCCGCATATATGTGACACGGTCACCGGGAGCGCTATTATCCCGTCGCTGACAAAGGATCACTTTGACCAAAGAAGGGCATTACATGCCTCGAGAGACCGAGAGCGAGGTAAAACGTTTAATGATCGATGTCTCGTCCAAATCACGTAGATGTAAAACATTTAAAAAGTTAAACTATTTTGTAGTTAGGCGGTAACAGGGCGTTGTCTCACAATAATTAGTATTCATTCTGGGGGAAATTGTAATACATGGCTGCTAAAAATCAGAATACAATCAATGTTAAATCAGAATTCTTGCTAAAAGTTGAGCACAATGTGAAATGTGATTGTTCACAACAACATTTCACGACTTGATCGCATGTTTTCACTAGACAACTAGAGTGCGTGGGTGTTGTTAGATTCGTTTAAAACAAACAGATTAAAGTTCAAGTTGTATTGATCACTAAAAAATTAAATGAATTTTATGAAGTCTTATGTGCGAGACAGCTAGAATAAACGGTTTCAAAAATACTTAAATACTTGCGGAGGAAAAATCAAAATAATTCAATTCATTTCTTCAGCCGTCTTAAATGCATCATTAAAGTATTAAATATGCCCATTAGCCATACCACTAAATAAAATCATTGCACCAAGAAATGACACTACAAGCAAACAAAAGGATGGATTTCACCTGTTTCTCTGTAATTATTATTCTGAATGTTTGGGGATCTAGATCACTCCTTTGAGTATAATGCAGGTAGGGGATAAGGCAGGTGAGAAGTTAGAGGTGAGGTGAGAGGTGAGGTGAGAGGTGAGGTGAGAGGTGAGATGTGAGGTGAGATGTGAGGTGAGATGTGAGGTGAGATGTGAGGTGAGATGTGAGGTGAGATGTGAGGTGAGATGTGAGGTGAGATGTGAGGTGAGAGGTGAGGTGAGAGGTGAGGTGAGAGGTGAGGTGAGAGGTGAGGTGGGGAGGTGAGGTGAGAGGTGAGAGGTGAGGAGAGGTGAGGTGAGGTGAGGTGGAGAGGTGAGGTGAGGGTGAGGTGAGGGTGAGGTGAGGTGAGGTGAGAGGTGAGGTGAGAGGTGAGGTGAGAGGTGAGGTGAGAGGTGAGGTGAGGTGAGGTGAGGTGAGAGAGGTGAGGTGAGAGGTGAGGTGAGAGGTGAGGTGAGGAGGTGAGGTGAGAGGTGAGGTGAGGTGAGGGTGAGGTGAGAGGTGAGGTGAGAGGTGAGGTGAGAGGTGAGGTGAGGTGAGGTGAGGTGAGGTGAGGTGAGAGGTGAGGTGAGAGGTGAGGTGAGAGGTGAGGTGAGGTGAGAGGTGAGGTGAGGAGAGGTGAGGTGAGGGGGGTGAGGTGGTGAGGTGAGGTGAGAGGTGAGGTGAGAGGTGAGGGTGAGGTGAGGTGAGGTGGAGGTGAGGTGAGAGGTGAGGTGAGAGGTGAGGTGAGAGGTGAGGTGAGAGGTGAGGTGAGAGGTGAGGTGAGAGGTGAGAGGTGAGGTGAGAGGTGAGGTGAGAGGTGAGGTGAGAGGTGAGGTGAGAGGTGAGGGTGAGGTGAGGTGAGAGGTGAGAGGTGAGGGGTGAGAGGTGAGGTGAGGTGAGGTGAGGTGAGGTGAGGTGAGGTGAGAGGTGAGGTGAGGAGGTGAGGTGAGAGGTGAGGTGAGAGGTGAGGTGAGAGGTGAGGTGAGGTGAGGTGAGGTGAGGTGAGAGGTGAGGGTGAGGTGAGGTGAGAGGTGAGGTGAGAGGTGAGGTGAGAGGTGAGGTGAGGTGAGGTGAGAGGTGAGGTGAGAGGTGAGGTGAGAGGTGAGGTGAGAGGTGAGGTGAGAGGTGAGGTGAGAGGTGAGGTGAGAGGTGAGGTGAGAGGTGAGGTGAGAGGTGAGGTGAGAGGTGAGGTGAGAGGTGAGGTGAGGGTGAGGTGAGGTGAGGTGAGAGGTGAGGTGAGAGGTGAGGTGAGGGTGAGGTGGGAGAGGTGAGGTGAGAGGTGGTGAGGTGAGAGGGTGAGGTGAGAGAGGTGAGGTGAGGTGAGGTGAGGTGAGGTGAGAGGGGTGAGGGGTGAGGTGAGGTGAGGGTGAGAGGTGAGGTGAGAGGTGGTGAGGGTGAGAGAGGTGAGGTGAGAGGTGAGGTGAGAGGTGAGGTGAGAGGTGAGGTGAGAGGTGAGGTGAGAGGTGAGGTGAGAGGTGAGGTGAGAGGTGAGGTGAGAGGTGAGGTGAGGTGAGAGGTGAGGTGAGAGGTGAGGTGAGGTGAGAGGTGAGGTGAGAGGTGAGGTGAGAGGTGAGGTGAGAGGTGAGGTGAGAGTGAGGTGAGAGGTGAGGTGAGAGGTGGGGAGGTGAGGGGTGAGGTGAGGTGAGAGGTGAGGTGAGAGGTGAGGTGAGAGGTGAGGTGAGAGGTGAGGTGAGCGGTGAGGTGAGAGGTGAGGTGAGGTGAGAGGTGAGGTACTAGAGTACTAGGGTAGGAGATGTGATACAAGGGTAAGTGATACGAGAAATGAATTTAACAAATGAACAAATTAAGTTTGGATAGAAAATCAAGTGTTAATACATAGGCAAAAGCAGTGTATAACAATACTTCATTGATACTGACCCACTACAAATTACTCGAAGGTAGCATGGGCGTAGAGGGACTAATTCATTATTCAGCAGCAAATGATTTGTCACAAATTTCTCGGCAGACAAGGATCGGCGCATTCGGGTTTCAATCTTTGAAATATAACGGCCATATTAGGGTAAAAATTCGTTTTACCGTGGTTATTAAACACGTACGTCAACGTGCACAGGAAGTTTTGAGGGAGAGATGGCGGGTTCTCATGCTACCAGAGTTTCCTAGTTACTGAGTCTCGCGATATTAACTCGAGCTTAAAACCGCGTGATCGGGAGCTCCCCAACTATATACCACGTGATAATCACATACAACCACGTGGAAACTACTGGACCTCCTTCGACATACGGAAGTCGGGAAGTTGTTCGTGTATCCGCAAATAATTTAATAGAGACTTCAGAGCAAGTCCTCAAATAGATCTTGAGGGGGTAAAAGAGCAATCGTCAGATGGTTGATAATGATTCTCTATTTCAGAGTTATTAGAAATAACGATATTTTGCAGAAGCTGATCGAGACCGACTTAGCAAATTCTAATTTCATAATTGAAAATTTCCTTGTATTTGACAAGCCAATTTAGAACCACTCTACCTGTGATTAATTGAAAGATATAAAGTAACTGAGCGAAATCATAGCATGCTCTCGTTTCAATTATAAATCACATCACGCCGATTTCAACTTTCAAGTGTTATTAGGGTATATCACCGTTCGCTACTCCGTCTGAGCTACGATTCAAAAAGTCTATGCCCCTCTCTCAAAGGCAGCGTATAATTTCGGTTTCACTGTTCACAGGGCCGGGGCCATGCAGTCTTTATGTCGATGCAATGACTTGTGTTGCAAGATACTGAAGAGGTTATGAAGCAGCGAACAGACCTTAGGCCGCTTTACATTTAGCACGATAAGCCAGAATAGGCAACCATCAGCCTCCTGATAAAGCAATAAACTGGATCCAGACTAGCTGCAAGGAGGCCGTTAATGCAGGATCGTTACGTAGGTATTATGATTTGCTAATTCTAGCACAGTAAAGTACGCTGTCGGCTGTAGTAAGTAGTAACACTATCCCATCACATATATGCGAAACTTCTAAAATAACACCGTCAGCTGCTGGTGTAACGACTCTGACAGGTTCTAATGCACTTAAGCCCCTTTAATGGACTGAACCTAACACATGCACGCCTGAAAAATACAGTCATCCCAAGACAATAGAGAATCTGCTAATGAAAGTAGGCTGAGACAGTGGGGACCCCAAAACATACCTAGCCCTTTGAGTGTGACACCACTATCATCGTGTAGGGTGCTGGACTGAAGACGTCGCACCGCCCCTCTTTGGAGCAAGCCCAGGTTTAATACGTGTCATTGAAGGC
This sequence comes from Beroe forskalii, assembly GCA_011033025.1. Lineage (NCBI taxonomy): Eukaryota > Metazoa > Ctenophora > Nuda > Beroida > Beroidae > Beroe > Beroe forskalii. Next base: position 261,645 of record WFMF01000052.1, on the reverse strand, counting down.
AGGGCGGGTTGAGTGGTCCAGGTTAGGGTAATCGAGGATTACAGAATAATATTGCACGTGTTCTTCAATATTAGATTCATTTTTATTACGATTACGTAAGATTCTACGGGAGAATTAAAAATTTTAGTACCAATCGATAGTTGAATGCAAATTGTACATCTATGAATGTAGAATGTCTCAACCCGAATAACGAACTGCTAATCTTATGAAAAACACGTACCAAAGCGCTAGTAATTTTGAGCAGAAAAGCCCTTTCTCAATTATATGCGGAAGCAATTTTAAAAATTCGAACCTCTTGACGTAAACCCATCATCATCGGGAAGGAAGTTATTAACTTTCTATCTTAAGCGGTCAATTAACCAGTTTAAATGCTTCCAATGTTTCGATAGTGAAATGCTGCGGTGCTAAACCGTTTCACGACATTCAAATTAGTTTGCTAAAGACTTTCGCGGTTTCGAACACCTAGGAAGCTGCCCTTCAAAATGCTTTATTAGTGGACGTAGAATCCCATTAAAACTTTACAAGAGCTTAGTTGTGCCAAGGGGGGACTATGAGATTCTCCCTGAAAAAGTTGAAACTTTGAAAGAGCTTAGTGGTGAATTTAAGCTCTTTAATTTCACATTTTCAGGAAGTGCTAAGGGGGAATATGAGGGTTCATTTAGCCGTCTAAATCGTAAATTGCTGTGATCAGTCCAATAAACTGCCCCACACGAAGTCTCTTGGCAGAAAAGGTGATGGTATTTTCGGGAATACTTCGGTCAAATGGTGACAGGTGCCGTATTTAAACTTTTATAATACCAAAAAGGCACCAAATTCTCAGTCATTTCACTTCTAGGTGAGAGCTAGGTATCAATCAACAGTGAAACAAAACGTGGCATTAGAACGTCTTTCCGTTAATTATTACTTCATCAATACCAATATCTTTTTGAGGACCGATTATTGGAGGGCTGAGGGCAATAATAATTGCCGTTTAATGTTTTTACGAGTTAGACACGCTAAGAATGAAATATGTTCTGATTGTGATAGTGATACACAATCTGACTAAGTGCCGTCAGATACACGAAATAAGAAGCAGTGGTAACAAAGGCACATATCGGTGTGTGTTCCTACGTAGTGATATCAAAGACACGTAGTGGTATGTTACACCACGTCAGACTACGTACCTTTACGTACCTTAGACACCACTGAATACAGCACGACGTAACCCGAAGTGGTGTCAAGGGCACGTAGCGGTATGTAGTCTGACGAAGTGGTGCCAAAGGCACGTAGTGGTATGTAGTATGATGTAGTGGTGTCAAAGGCACGTTGCGGTATGTAGTCTGATGTACAGGTGTCAAGGGCACGTAGCGGTGTGTTGTATGACGTAGTGGTGTCAATTGTCAAAGGCGCGTAGCGGTATGTAGTCTGACGAAGTGGTGTCAAAGGCACGTAGCGGTATGTAGTCTGATGAACTGGTGTCAAGGACACGTTGCGGTATGTATTCTGACGTAATGGTGTCAAAGGCAAGTAGCGGTATGTAGTCAGATGTAATGGTGTCAAGGGCACGTAGCGGTATGTAGTCTGACAAAGTGGTGCCAAAGGCACGTAGCGGTATGTAGTCTGACGTAATGGTGTCAAAGGCACGTAGAGGTATGTAGTCTGATGTAATGGTGTCAAGGGCACGTAGCGGTATGTAGTCTGATGTACTGGTGTCAAAGGCACGTAGCGGTATGTAGTCTGACGTAATGGTGTCAAGGGCACGTAGCGGTATGTAGTCTGATGTAGTGGTGTCAAAGGCACGTAGCGGTATGTAGTCAGATGTACTGGTGTCAAGGGCACGTAGGATTATGATGTCTGACGTACTGGTGTCAAAGGCACGTAGTGGTGTGTAGTCTGATGTAATGGTATCAAAGGCACGTAGCGGTATGTAGTCTGACGTAATGGTGTCAAGGGCACGTAGCGGTATGTAGTCTGATGTAGTGGTGTCAAAGGCACGTAGCGGTATGTAGTCAGATGTACTGGTGTCAAGGGCACGTAGGATTATGATGTCTGATGTAATGGTATCAAAGGCACGTAGTGGTGTGTAATTACATTCCTTAACTAAGACGTTCTGGTGTCAAAGCTGCGTGTTGCGCACTAGCGCCTTAGGCAGAAAATCCCAAGTCAGTATTTCTACGGTCCAATACGGTCTAATATTTCTGCGGTGTAAGAAGGCGATGCAGAGTACTCGCCTCTACCATAACCTTTAACCTGTCCTCCTTAATATCCACTCCGGCCCTGGTCCTGCAAGTGAATAGCAACCTTGACAAACTTGTTCCACTTCACCACAAGACATACCTCATGATACGTCATGTTTCAAGATCAAGTGAAGTTCAAGTCAAACACCTCTAGCAGAAAATGTGAAATATTCAAAGAATTTAACATCATGCAAATTTTGCTTGTCCGTCGCAGTTATGTACGCAGTTCATTGACTTCATCTCTGATCTGAATCTGTTATCACGTATACAATGATGAACGATGATATTCTTGCATTGCTTCATGATCTTCATCATACCATGCGAGTAAGTGAATTCGCCTATTTGGAAAGGATTTGGAAAGGTCGTGGAAAGGATGAGAACCAAATGAGAACCAAATGAGAACGGGGATTTTGAAGGGTTTAAAGGTGGTAAATGACTCCAAAACCGGTTCAGGGTTGTAGAAGGCATTGAGGAGATGACTTGTGCAAATTTTTGGCGACTTTGGACTTTCGGGGACGCCGGGCCACGCCCTGTTCGTCACAAAAATCGAAAATTTTTAAATTGCGTAAAATGACTCAAAACCGGTTGGAACGTGTTTATATAGTCCCTAGAGTGTCCATACCAATTTTTTGGCCCGATTAGTCTCAGAACGGCCACAATGGGGCCTTTCCATAGTAGATTATCAAAATGGAAAGGATGAGAACCAAATGAGAACCAAATGAGAACGGGATTTTGAAGGGTTTAGAGGTGGTAAATGACTCCAAAACCGGTTCAGGGTTGTAGAAGGCATTGAGGAGATGACTTATGCAAATTTTGGCGACTTTGGACTTTCGAGGACATGGACACGCGCTTTTCGTCACAAAATCAATTTAAAATTATTAAAATGACTCAAAACCGGTTGGAACGTGTTTATATAGTCCCTAGAGTGTCCATACCAATTTTTGGCCCGATTGGTCACTCAGAACGCCCTAATGGGGCCTTCCATAGTAGATTTTCAAATGGAAAGGATGAGAGAACCAAATGAGAACCAAATG